>JAOEGS010020875.1:66413-109019 GCA_025447755.1 Corythornis vintsioides | reverse complement strand
GGCGTCTAAAGAACTGTTTTGTAAAAGCATTTTCATAATTGCCGGGGCCAGGGCGGACACCCCTCCACGGGAAGAACCCCCCCCCCCCCCCCCCCCCCCCCCTTGCTCTTTTTAACAGTGAGTAACTGTTTAATCTTACCTTCAAAACTTCTTATTTCCCTGCCATGCCCTCCTCCTGGTGCCATTGTTGATATTGACTGACTTGTGCCATCCCTTGCCCCAAAGGACAGTCAGAAGAAACATCAGTTTCAACAGCAACTGCTTCTCCAAAGGAGGGAGAGCCCCAGGTTTGCAAGCGGAGGAGATATTTCAGCATTCAAGAATTCTAGGAGCTACTCCAAGACACAAATTTTTGTTGTCTGCAGCACTGTAAGGATTTTAAGCCCAGAAAGACGTTATTTATTTAGTCTATACACTTAGATTTATATAACAAAGGCAGAGGGTCCATCTACACTCTTCTGTGTGTTTTTTGCATCGTTTACAAGAGAAGAAGTAAATCTCAAGCGTCCTCAAAGACAGAAAATGAGTAATAAACAAGCCCTGACAAGGAAAATAAAGTGTTGTTCCCCAAATATCCATCTATGAGCAGAAAATACTTTAGAGGTTTCTCTCCAGGTCTCCTTGAAACAATTAAAACTAGAATTTGCAAAATGTCCCGAAATCTGTTCCAGCCCATGCAGCAGGGAGCAAAGGATTTGCTCTCTCCCCTCCCCTTTTTAACACATGGGAGCCCAATTTTTCCAGTCAGTGCCTCTCTCTGGGCATCTGCAGGTGGGAATATCTGGAATGGTGTAAGCAACCCTCCTTCTCTTTTAAAAGGTATATTACTGCTCTTTTTTTTTTTACCTCTTACATGCAAGCATTTGAAGAGAAGACCTATCCACGTCCTCCTGGGCAAGAGGGTAAGTACACATCTCCTCACCTTGTGATGTCAGAAAGATGAAAGGAAGAAGAAGAAATGAAGAAGACAGCAAGAAACACTCCTGGAAAGTAAGCAGACTTTAACAGCCCACTCCTGCCCATGTCTTTGATAAGACTCAATGCAGTTGAGTCTTAGCATAATAAGACTGCAGTTTAACAGTTTGGAAGAGTAGAAAAGATTTCTACATTCCCAAGTCCAAGATCTCAGACCGAAACCAATGTTTTAGAGAACTGTACTTCCAGCCTTGGAAAATGTGTATTTTGGAAATAATAACACTCCCAACCCCTTTTAAGCATTTAATGTGTCCAGCTGCATTAAGAAACCAAGCAAAAGTTCAGTGTCAAGCAAGTCAGGATTATGATATTCTTGTGATTTATGAAGGTAAGCATAGTCTCAGACAGAAGAAAAACAAGTCCCTTGATGCTAAGCAGAGTCAGGACCAGGGCTCAGACTAATGACTTAGTGAGGCTGAGGCTGCACGTTCCGGCCTCTACCTCACCAGCTGGATGGACAACACGTGGGAAGGCAGAACAGAGCCAGCTGGGAAAGGTGGGCAGACCCAACACCGTGGCACTTGCCAACACAGCATCAGCATTGGCAGCAGGGAAGATGGAAATGGTTCAGGACAGGGAGGCACATGGTGCTTAGTCAAGGTGCTGCCTCGTGGTTCCAGGGTACATAGACACGAAGGCAAAGAGTTTAGGGAGCAGTCATGTCTCCCTAGGCTGTGAAAACCATAAGCCAAGCATCAGTGCTGCTGCAGATCTGAAAGGAGAGCAGCATAACTCAGGTTAAACACAAGCTCAAAAAAATTCCCTGATCCCAAGGACACAAAGAGAAGAGAAAGCAAATGAGACAGCCCAGAATATTGGCTTTATGTCTTAGATTGGTCTCCTGGGCACAGCTACTGCCTGCATTGTCACTGAGTACATGGCTGGCACTGAGATGATAAACACAGTGAGCAGCTACATTCACCTCTGCTTCAGAGAAAATGAGAAAGTTAGCTGCATTGTATATATGCTTATGTAGGCATAAATTTAATGCATAAGTGAAGCAGAAAGAGAAGATGGAAGGAGAAGAACCTCGTCAGCTGCAGAAGACCAAGTGCAAAAGAAAGCCTGGTTTAGGATTTGCTCCATCTGCTAATTCCTTTACAGCTGACCAAGTATATTTTATTAAACCATTGCAAAACTCTGTCACATTCTTGTTACAGACTCCATAGTGGGGTTATTCTAAAGCAGAAGTCCAAAACACAGACCACAGGAGTAAAAACAACAAGCTGGCAATGGAAGGAGGTAAGAGCAGTGAGAAGAAAATCTCTTCTCCCTCATACCTACCTGCTCTGGGGTCCCAACAAAATGTCCCTACTTTCCTCACCTTTTCCATGACCTGCATTTGGAGACATCACCTCTTCTTCAGCATGACCAACGGCTAATAACAACTAATAACAACTCTACCAAAATTCAGAAGTTTCATTTCCTTGAAAGTTTTGATTACTCTGCTGCTCTGAAGTAAGGGCATCTACAGCTGCCCATGGCCAAACCCAGCACCAAGGCACTGCTCTGCCCCTGGAGCTGGGAATTCTGACTCTCTGCTCAGTCAAACCCACTCCCTTCCCTACCAGTCAAGTGTTTTTATTTCATCTAGCATAGGCCTGGATACCAAATCACTTGGTCCTTCTGTGTAGACTAATATATTTTATTAATCTACTGCAACATTAACCATCTATTCTTGTTTCACAGTCCCAAGCTTGAAGTCCTCTCCATGACCACCAAACTGCCTCACCATCCTCCTGCTCTGCACAGCACAGACTGGGCAGCAGGGAGGGTGTCCCTGAGAATTCTAGAGTGCAGTCAACCTGCTCAGTGTGAGCAAAGACACTGCATGGAAACACAAACATTTAGTTATCAGCTGGGTGTTCATCTCATTGGATGGACTCGATGATCTTAAAGGTCTTTTCCAAGCTAAACAATTAAAGGATTCTATGATCTGATGTTTTAACAGCATTTTGATCCCCAAAACATTCTGCTACACAGCTGAGTCACGCTGGGTGACACCAAGATGTGCACAACATGGAGCCCTAAGAGCAAAGATGCTGGAGGAAAAAAACAGAAATACATCTGACATTCCCACCCTTGCCTGAAAATGGTTTAAAAATGGAAGATGGACAACCTAAAAAGGGGTGGAGGGAAAGGCTGAGAATGATAACAAAGGGAAATCTGTGCAACTACTGCAAGGCTAAACACGTTTTGGTTCCATGTTTCCATGGAAAGAGTTTTAACAGTACTGGGTAAAATGCCAAAAACGTTTTTGCAACGAATCACAGAAGAATGGAAATGCTTCAGAGAAGCTCTGCATACAACTCTCTCTTCTTTCTCCACTTTTTTTTTTCCTTACACCATTCTTTTCATCCTTTGGTGGAAGTCAGAAATGCCATGCCTGTGAGAGCCTGCTATTCTTCAGCAGCCACCAAGAGTCCTGCTCATCTCTCAGAGAGGTGTCCAAATCCCAGGGCTCTCAGACTGCACTGCTGGTTTCACTCTCTAATGCAGATCTCAAGGACAGGAGGTATCCTGCAAACAAAGCAACCTCCAGTATAACACAGGCCTGGCAATGTAACCCACAGCAGTCCTAGCACTGGCTTGGCAGTTTATTTAGAGCTGCAGAGTATCACCCATAGTTTTTTGCCACTGGAAGCACAGGAAGGACTGGAGAGCTCATCCTTTCCTGCAGTAACTTACTCATATAATTATCTATTTTAACCCTTCAAAGTTTCCATTGTCATTGCTACATTCTCAACTTTTTTAACCTCCCCTTCTAAACACTGTATCTCATTTATGGCCATATCTGTCAGTGTAAGAATGGGATGAAAGCTGCTCCTCATGCACATGTTTATAGTCCAGAGCTCCCCAGATGGTAGATGCTGCTCTGAACTCAGAAGAAAAGCTTTGCCCAGGTCTCACCTCACTTTTGAACCTGACCCATTTCACAGCACAACTTTTCAAGAAAAATTATATCTTGTATTAATTAGATTTTCCTCAAAGGTGGTATAACTACTAACTACTAAAAAAACCACAAATGCTGACTTTTCTACAGTGTAGGGTGCCAGCTTTGACTTTCAAAATACCAGAATGGAGCTACACAGACTCCTTTGGAAGGATAAAAGCCAAGTGATGTGATACACCATTTGTCATAATAATGCAGTCTCCATCGAAGACTCCACATTTGGTCTCCCATGTTATCATCTTAATTTCCTCTATATTTAGACCAGGAATTCAGTGTGCAGTAACCATGTCTACCATATAACAGTTACACCACAAAACTTTAAGGGATTTCAAGCACAAATAAAAGAATCCATATGATACAGGCAATAGAACCATTCAAAAACAGCACAGTGTTTTGCTTCTGAAGGTACAATATTCAATGCCAGCATTCCTTTGCTATAGTCACAGTCTTATACCTCTATTATTTTATGGATCCAGAGCTTCATGACTGTCTAAAAATTAATGTATATAACCACTGAAAGAGAACTCCAAAACCAGGATTTTCTAAACTGGAAAGTTTAGCTCTGAGTTTTATGAACTCTTGAAATCATGAAGTCCTGATCCTAAAAAAGGGCTTCAGAAGGCTACTTGAGTACACTGATGTTAAACAGTTAAATCCCTTCGCCTCAGAAAGCATTGCAGATTTGTGATCACTGAACAGTTGTCTTCAATCTGCACCCATCTCAAGACTAGAGCAGGAACATACACACAGCTCTGCCTTTGAGGCAACAGTATTTGCAGATGGCAAATCAAACTGCAGGTAGCTCTTGATGCTTTTAACAGAGAGCATGGAAAAGCTGAGGGAGAAACTTTCTTTGCAGCTGATACTGGGAGGATGACAGAGCCAGATGCTTTATTAGAGGAAATTAGGAATTGATGACAAACCAGAGTAACAGGGATGCACACAAACACTCTCTGCCTCTTCAACATCCCTGTCTGCAGAGGCTGAAGGGGAAGGTGCAGGGGAGGAGCACCTCACCATCTCTAGAGATCAGCAGGGGCTCACACCAGCCCGTGGCTGCAGCGAGCTGGGAGGGTGTCACAGACACTTCCACCCACCCTGTCCTGCCATGGGCTCCCCTGGAGAACAACCCAGGGGCAGAGCCTCTGCCAGGCCTTGGCTGGTGGCCGTGTCCCTGCTTCCCTCGCTAACATCCGTGAATCCTCTGACTGAGCTGAGGATCAGCAGTGACTGGGAAAAAATGGCATTGGAACTGCAGCACCCACAGACACTGAGCCTGGGACCAACTGCCCCTGCCAGAACAGTTGTTTAGATGCCTTCCTGCTAGATTTCCAAGCATGAGTAATAGGAAAGGCCAACCAAGAATTCCAGCCTGGTCTGAATTTCTGTTTCTCTGCTTTTCCCTGCTTTTCTTCTCCTCTCCCTCGATGGCTCATGCGGCGATGCTCAGGACAGAAGGGGAAACTAACCCAGAGCCATCTCTTCTGCTCAGGGGTTGACTGTCTGACTCAATTTCCTCCTCCAGCCTCTGCTTTGAGCATCCAGGGCAGACACAGGATGCTGGTGGGTGTGAGAAAGGGCCTTGCAGACAACTGGCCAAAGCCCTGACCTGATGAGAACGTCACCCCTCCACACTAATGCCAGGCTCCTTTTTGGCCAGGTTTGCCCATGTTTACTGTAGCTACAGGACAACATTTACAAAGAGAGAATGAAACAATTGATTTTAAAGAGGCAGGGTGAGGATGCAGCCTGTTGTTAAGGCTGCACTTTCCATCACCTGAACACACTGATTTGTTTCTAACACTTCAGCCACTCCCCCCTGCAAGTGCCCGTGCTGCTGGGATGCTGCCCATGATGTTCTGCAGGTCCACAGGAAAACAGGGATTTATAATCATGATCCCACAAATGCACACACGTGATGATGGAGAAAATGGACTGCACTGTGCACAGACAACCTGAATTTTGTCAGGCGCTCAGTTCTGTAAAGAAGTTGTTTCTTAAGAAAATAAATACTATATTCTATAAAAACTGTAATGACCTCTCTACTTACTACTTGACATGGCAAATGATGAGCACCAGGCTCTCCTCCTAGGGACCAGCCACTAGAGGGGGGCAACACTGTCAACCTTGGCCATCATTTTGTCCATTTATCTACTGACTCCAGGGAAGTAAGACATGGCAGACTACAGTTGAGGAGGTAGGAAAATCCTCAGGATCCTTCACACCTACCAACCAACACCTACCATCCATCCCAACACCCACCTCAATGCCATGGTGGTCTCTCCTTTCTCTCACAAGCCCTGTTCCACCCAGTCCAGCCCATTCCCTCTTCCCACCTCCATCTCCTATGGTCTGGTCCTGTCATCCCTTCCTTTGCACACCTTGCTAGACTCCAGCCAGTCTGCTCCATTCTCCCCTCCCTCTTCAGCAAACCACAAACCTGGGGGCCAACAAACCAAAGGCCATGGCAACAACAGACCTGGGGCTCTGTCCTGACACAGCATCATTTATCTTGTCTGTAACAGCTCTCAGGTTTCCTGGCCTCCCTAGGTGGTCTGTCAACAGTTTCATGATAACAGGATGTTTTCTCAACACCCAGCCTAAATCATCCTGGCAAATTAGCAAATCAGTAAATTAAGCTGCCAAGGAAATATGGGACTTTAATAACCACTATTACATGTTGGCAGATTTCAAGATTGCACAAGAGTTTTCTTTTTGCTGCACTGAATAAATTTAATTCTTTCAACCACTTCTCACGTTTCTTCATCTCCTCTTGCTGTTCCCTTCTTGACATCTCCCAGTATGCCTGTGGCCTCCTCAGAGCAGCACCCAAACCCAGTTTCTATGATACTGGTGATGGCCCACAATGCCACATGTAAGTCACCTCCTGCATCTTACAGAGAACACTCCTTCAGTATAATCAGTATAATTCAAGCCAATATTTGCCTCTTTTGCAATAGCCTCTTGCTCATGACTCACTTGTGGTCCACTGAAAACCCTCAGTCCTGTTCTACTCATCCCTCTCCAGCTTAAATTTTGTATTTTAATTTCTTCTTTGCAAATAAATCACTCTGTGGCTGCTTTTATCTCTTATCTGGACACACTCTCCTATTTCTTAAGGTCACACTGAACTCTGACCCTGTTCTCCCAAGTGCCTGCAACCCCTCCCAACCTGATGTCATCTGACAATGTTATAAACATACTTCCACCTTCCAAATTATGACCAAAAGCACTAAAAGTTTTCCCCCAGAAAGTGACCTTGCTGATGATCACAAGTTTCTGCACTATTTGCAGCAATGAAGAGACTGAAGTGCAAATCTTTTCCAACCTTCTTTCCCTGTGCAGACATTTAGAAATGCCTCACTTACCTGCAACTTCTGAAAATACAGACATTAATTAAAAACTACTTCATTTGGTAAAGGCAGGATGCATTAAATTCACTAGGAATTAACTAATGAAATAATTAATACAATGAGAAGGCTACTTCCCAGTGAACTCTTTTTTCTGAGGTCAGCCAGCTACAATTTGTCAGTCACAGGCTTAGACAACTGAAGCCACTGGATGAACCCAGCAGTGCAACCTTATCCATCCTGCCACATGAAGACAAAGATTCAGCAACTAATGAATCACAACCAGTTTCTGGGATCAACACAAGGAGAGATGTATATCAGGGTACAGTCTATTTCAAAGTGTTGCTTTACTTTTATAATGCTGGAGTCACTAGGTGTCTTTTCTAAATTATGTTAATATCAAAGCATGCAGAAGCCAAACCAGATTTCTCAACACAGTTAAGAATCCAATGTTATTGTATTTTAAGAATGCTAAGTCTACTTTTAATAGATCACATCAAGTTATTGCACCAGTTCTACTCAAGAACCCCAAGCAAAGCAGGAAGAAAAGGACCAGGGGAGTCTCCAGCAGGATGAGCAGCTACTACCCAATGTGAAAGGAGCTGGGAAATTCCAACTATAGAATTTTTATAGCTGTGCAAACATAAATCTCCAGAATCTTTCTCAGAGGTTAAGAAACAAACATTTTTAAAACACTTTTTAATTGAAAAAAATACTTTCCCATTTTTTTAATTGATCATAACCCTACAAACTATTATTTTTGTAAATATTTTTCAGCTGCAACTTTTCCACGACATGTACAAGAGCCTCTCTCAGGCTGTCTTCTGAAACAACCACAGGGAAAAGCCTGTACAACCTTAAGACACCTAATACTGGCATCACAAATCCAGCTAATTCTCAGCTGTCAGAAACCAACTCATGAGAAGGAATTTCCCTTCTCTTTCCAGTGTGCCCGAGCTTACTGTCATGCAGCCTGCTTGCACTATGCAAGAAGTTGCACTTTTTAGGCTCCAAATTGTATTTGATTTTTTTTTAGTCTGTGCATATGAACATCTTTCCACACTATTTATTAATAACACTGTGCAAAACTCCCACCCCTAAAATGGAAGTTAATGCAGCTCCCAAGGTCCAAAGTTTCTGACAGCACCAGTGAGACTGTTCAATACCTGCAGCTCCTGACCAGCTGCAAGCAACACCATTTCTATTTGCAACAAGTGAAGAAAAACACTTTTCCTAACCACAAAATGGCTCTGTAATGAGAAGGCAATGAGCACCTGAAAGACTTCTGGCAGCAAAAAGAAGTCAGCACTAAATAAAGCAGCAAGAAGACGTGGCAGGAGATGCACACTGCACAATGGCTTTCAGTAGCCAGCTCCCTACCCAACCTACATGTGTGAATTAAGCTCTATTTATAAGTCTGCCACTGATTTATTTTTTTTTTAAACCTCCTTAATATAGTGCAGTTGTTATTTTGTTTCTGTCGAACTTAGCAACAGGAAACCCTGTCAGTCCTACAGCAAACTTTCCATTCCCCTGACACTCCCATTCCTGCACCAGAAAATCCAGCTTTTTGCAGAGGTGTTTGACTGGTTGGGAGGGAGAGGCAGAAGAAAGCACACACACAGAAATCAAAATGCCTGTAGAACATGCAAAATGGAAGCCAAATTCAATATGATGTTTTTGTTTTTCCATGTTTGAAAGTGAAAGACAGTTAAGGTCTCTAAAGAGACCTTAATTTTCTGCCTCATACTTAAGTATTAGTAATGAAAATTACCTTTAATAAAAGGACAGTAAAAAATAAACTAAAATAATAATCAGCAGCATCTTCACACTCCTGCATTCCAGTAACACGACTTACTTATCAGACAGGACAAATCTTAGCTTGGAAAGTTATTCACTGCAGTCCCTGGCTAACTCACCCAGCAAACAGCTACAGAAATTAAGCCTTCACTTGTTAAAAACAAAATAAACCTGATTTTATTACAAGCTTTGGCAAGACTGTTCTGTTGCCTGAAGAGCTTTCCTGTGGGATGAGCAAAGGTCTGTGTGCTCCACCCTTCAGTGTTAACTCATCCCGGGATATCTTCTCTGTTCACAGCCTCACAGTGGTAGGTGAACACACAACACAGCTGCTGTACAGCTACCTGCACCAACACAGGCCACGAGCAGCTCGGCATTTACAAAACACTGCCTTTTTCAGGAACAAAGAACCTAGATATAAAAGCCAAGAGAAAATGCAAATCCAGCTAGGAAAGGTAAAACCAAAAAACACAGCTCTTGAGAAAGTAAGATATGTATTGGTGCTTTAAACCAAAATTAAGTTTCCCTCAAGCCCAATAATTATTTTTTTTTTAATGACAGTTCTTAAATATGGCAAAGCAGAAGTAACAGCAACAATACCAACTGATTTCTCATCCCTGGCAGGACCTTTTCATATTGTTCCACTGACACAAGGAAAATGAGGTTCACCCTACATTTATGTCATCCCATTATTGATTTTTACTCCAGCAGAGGCTTCCAGCCAGGCTTCCAACCTTTACACTCTGGAGCCTGTGCACACACCAACACTGCAGCTACAGTCCCCTCTGCCAAACACTCCCTGGAGGAGCAAAGCACGAGGGGATGGAGAGATTCACCAGGACCACGGGTCTGAGGGGACCTCGGAGGGGCTGCTGGCCCCCAAGTGGCATCACCAACCCTGAGCACACTGCGGGGCAAAGAAGGAACCTTTTGGGGTCAATCTTGATGACGGAGACAACGTAAATGTAGCTCAACCCAGTGGTTGAAACACTCAAGGTTTAAATACGCCCACGCTATTTTGAAAAGGCTAAAACGATCTTCTGGTGACAGATGCTGCTGGGCTTTGCACAGGCTCTGGGATGGAAAGCAGCAGGTTGGGTGACTGGCCACAGCAGCAGGACACAGCGAGGGGGTGAGAAGGCGTCAGTGGCACTCACCGCTTCCTCCCGCGCCGCGCGCTCCCCGCGGCCCCTCAGAGCATCCACCTCGTCTTCAGTTTTCATGGCCAGCTTCCCTGGGAAAACAGAGGGTTCACACAGGCAATTTAAACACAAACTGCTCTTTGCACTGCTGCTATTTTTGTTTACTTAAAAAGCAGCTTCTCAAGAAAAAAACAAAAACAAAACCAAACCAAAGCAGTAAACCCAACCCCAAAACTCCTTCAACCAGGCCCTTCCAACATCTGTTTCCATTCCCAACTTTGCTGCTTGTTTGCCATTAGTTTTAACAATGATCGTGTCTGCAACAGAAGGAAACTACGAAACAGCAGCAAGCATGGGGTAAAACTCCTGAAAAGCTCTAGGTGAAGCTGAGCACATCTGCACATATTTGCCTATATATTTTCTTGACTCCCATTTGTAGAGTTAAAGAACCAATATTTTTGTTGTATTTCTTCTTAAAGATAATGGAAGCAAACAGCTTTCTCCCAACAGGTATTTTAAGTGTTGAAAAAAACAAACTTCAAAAGTTCGGCCCACCTGCACCATCCTTAAGGATGGCAATAAGCTCACTGGACTGGGAGGGTACATGCTTTTCTGCTGGAGTTTACCATGTTCCCAGCTGATTTTCCCCTTCCTCATGCTCCCAGGACGATGTGATCACCAGTGGTACATACATCATGTCCCATCTGCTTTCTCTGTCCAGCAAAACTTTCATTATTTCATAGTTCTAAGGGTTTCCCTTCTGCAGACCTCTCCTGGCATCAAGTTAACATCCTCACACTCTTTCATCCCCTAAGCTGATGACTCTCATGACATACAAGATACTTTCTGAGTGAAGTGATTCAGCCAAAGACACCCAGACAGAGTGACTGAGTTAGGTCTAAACCCACCTCCAACCCCTCTCCTTCTCTCACTTCTACTAAAACAAACACTGGGTGGCTGACAAACACCCTGCAAGGGGATGTGTCTGCAGTGAGTTACTCACTGAGGGATTTAGCAAGAAGAGCATCTCATCTTCACAGGGAAATTGTTGTAACAACTGTCACCAGTGGTTTTCTGTCAGCAGCAAGGCCTACCCTTGAGTTTGGTACTGTTTGGATTTGCAATGCTCGACTGACAAACTGATCCAACACCACTAAGTCAAGCTGGCATGATTTTGTCTCTTGATGAGATTTGTCCTTAACTTGTGTGAATTGCATCCTGCTGCTCCAACAGGGCAAGGACATTGGAGTAAGTACTTTTCCCTAGGAAAAAGTCATTGCTAAGCATGAAATGATTGGTAAGATTCAAAATAAGGTGATATTCTTCTATTTGTCAATGAATGTTTTCTTTAAATGCTGATACCTACTCTAGGGATGTTTCTCCCAGGAGAAGAGCTAGGGAGAAGGGATTACAGTATCTTGTTAATTTAAGATGCTGAACCCCAACCAAATAAAATACTACAAAATACTAACCTTGCTGGGGTGACTTTCTGTCAAGAAGCTGTGTCTGCTCAAGAGGTGTTTTGTCAGCACAAACACATGACATTTCTGCCCTATGGTATGATTTCATAGCAGCCTGCTTTTTCAATGAGCAGTATTTCTCTGCCTGACTTGTAAATAATGTGTTTGCAAATTCATTACCCAGCTGTAATGTAGTTCTGTCTAAAGCTAACAGGATGAAGAGATGCCTTATGAAAGTAGCATCTTCATCACCTCCATTCAGTGTTGTGATCAGTCACTAGATACTCATGCAGATAAAGCAATTAGGCCTTCAAAGTCAATGAGGTAGGTATATATTTGGGAGCAATTTCACAATGTAAATTTAAAAAAAAAGGAAGAGTTTAATGATTTGGAGTAATGGCAACAGCAATTATTAGCTCATCACATCTCTGACAAGTTCGCATGACAATGAAACCCTCTGACCACACATGTTTCTGAGAAATGGCCTCATGACCTACACTTCCTTTGAGAAGGCTTTATTGTAGTCTATCAGAAAAAGATCTGATTCATTCTGAGCACCAATGACTCCTGGAAACAAAATACTCTTGTACAAACTCAGGCTGCAGGGAAAAGTCCCCAGCACCGAGAAAGCAAAGAATAATTGACGTAAAGAATTGAAAGCTGCCACTGAATTGGTACACAAAACATGCTGCCCAAAGCTTAGACATTGACATGAAGAATGTACCAACAACAACGAGCAATAAATCTGTTCTCTTGAATGACTGCCAGATCAGAGTTCTAGATGCTGTTTCATAGGAGGGGAATTTCTGAGGTATTTCAAATTGCCCGGATTGACAGCAGTCACTTGTCTCTGCTTTAAGATAATATGTTATTTAGGCTTCCCTAGCATTTTTCTTCAGAGCAATCCCTAAAGTTAAGATAAGACATTCCAGTTCAAATTTTACTTTGTGCATCAACCTATTGCAAACAAACAATTCTTCTTTATGGAGAAGTCAGATCATTGTATTCCAAGACTTCTTAGCCATAAATCCTTAGGCATTTTAAACCAGCAACATGATCACCTCCTTTTTTTCCCCACCCCTTTCCATACCCTAACACAGAATGATGGCTACTATTACTTTGCTAATTCAGTCACTATCTTATTGGACTGTTCAGTCCCTTCTCAGACCTCACCTAGACAACGTCATGCCTCCAAGAATCCAACCAGAGATAAGGACCTGGACTGTATGGACAGAGCTGGCAGAGCAGGAGGCTCCCAGAAGAAAGGAGCCCTGCCAGGGATCGATTTACAGCCACTCCCATCCTATTGATCTGTCAGTCCAGCACAGCACTGAAACTGGGTCCTTCTGAAAACAGCTTCCTAATCTACCTTTAAATCTTTCTACTTATTTACTAATTATCTCCTGAGTAAAGTTTACTGCTTATCCCCCAACATATAAACTTCCTAAAAATCCTGAACTCAATGAAAAAAGGATTTTCTAGACCCTGGTAAATCCCTTCCAATCAATCCTTTCCCCTGCCCCCAGTTACTCTACTGTCACAAACCAGAACAAATCCACTGCCATCACCCCAGTCTGCATTTAGCCTGAAGAAACAGCCCCATCATCAAACATGATTTATATCGCTTCCTCATTTATACCACAGCAGATTTTCTCTTTTAAAATCGTTCAAAAGTTTTGTTTTGTTTGTTTGTTAAGTGCCTGGAAAGCAGGAGGCACTGCATCATTTTGTCATAGCACAGGAAAAAAATGGCAACTGAAAGAGTTCAGCTGCTTCCACTAAACAGCTGCCTGAACAGGTGGAATACAAAGCTCAGCTCTGCGCTCCAGCAGCACTCACCTAGGATTTCAATCCAGGCTGGAGCAACAAACCCATTTCTCTCTCATTCAGTCCATCCCTTTCTCTCCCTTTTGGGAGTTACCTGGTTCTGCTCCCGTCGCACAGACGCCGAACCTCGTGTCCCAGCGACTGCCCAGAACCGCTCACCCGCGGGAGCCGCCGGTCCCAGCGCTCCTGGAACGCTCTGGGAAACACCAGGGGCTGCTCTGCCCGACACAAAAGCTTCGGAGCCCGGAAAAGGCGGTGGGGGCAGAGCTGCTGCCTTTCTCAGTGACCTAATACTGCCAATTAGGAAGTGGCTTTGCGCAGTTCGGAGGGACATTGGCAGCTGTTTCGAGTAGACAAGCAAAGCAAACGCAAAGAGCCCTGTTGTGTCCTCTGACTCCATGTTAGCAAAAATAAACAGGAGAAGTGAAGGAATGGCCCTAAGCAAGCAAACCCTCACACCCACATGAAAGCGTGTCACTCGAAGATAGAGCAATCCAGATAGCTCGGTCCCATTCATTCCTTCTCCAGGGAGAACTCACATGCTAGAAATTCTTCTGCACAGATTCACAGGAGATGAATCCTGGTCTTGTCCTTACCTGCAGCACCAGCCAAGCAACATGCATGTGAACATGGTTTTAATATGTCACTTTGGATTTCTTCTTTCTCAGAAGAAAACCCACAAGCACCTACACTTCCTGTGCAGGGCAGGCCTCCTGCTCTCGTTTCCCTCCCTTTGCTGATAGCTAGAAGCACACCTACAAAGAAAAAAAAAAAGTAGGAAACCAACTGATTTTACCTACCTGTAGCAGGCTCAGCTTGTTGCACTGCTGGGCTGACACTTCTCTTCGTTGTGGAGGAATTTAAATCCATTTCTCCATTAAGGCTGGCTCCCACATCCACTGCAGCCTGGGGCTCAAGCCCCACTTTTTCTGTGGCAGGCAATTCAGAGGAACAAGGTGTCTCTGCTGCAAAAACCACTGCATCAAAACTTTTTACCATTTTCGTAACTTTATCCAGAGGAGAGCCATCATCTGACAAATCCAAACCCTTCATTCCCACATTTTCCAGTGACTCAACAGCATGTAAATGGCACGAAGACGGCGAGAGGGACGATTCGGGTACAGCTTGGCTTTGCTTTTCAACAGCCTCAGCCAAGACCTCCCCCTGAGCTGCTTTTGCACTGGAACCAGCATGGCTCTCACTAGCTGGACAAATGGTGTCAGTACTGGAGTCGCTGTCACACGTGGGCTCTTCTGCAATGGGCTGCAGTGCTGCCCGAGGTAGCAGGCTTTCCGTATCCTCCTGCTCCTCCGGATATGCTGGAACAGGGCTTATTGTCACTGGCCTTAACACTTCCTTACCCTCACAGGCATCACTCAGGACACCCATTTCCAAAGTATCCTTTAATTCTGGGGTGCTGCTGTGCAAGGAGATTTCTTGGAGGGTTTGGCTGCGATCACGTTCTTGGTTCAGCCCCACATCCAGACACAGGTCACTCTCTGCACCCGGTGACTCTCCTGCTGATGCAGGTCCATGCATGGTGCCTTCTGCAGCTGCTGCCTCAGTCTCACACACCTCTCCTGCATGGACTGACTCTTTCAGCCCAGCGTTCACATCACTGCCGCCTGCCACAGGTCCCTTCTGACTGCAGGCAGAGGGTTTCACAACAGCAGCAAGAAGTTCCTCCGACAAAACCTTCTCCCTGCCACTTGCACAAGCCTCGGGCTCAGCTCTGTGTCCTTCAGCCTGCTGTGAGAGGTTCTGCTCTGATGAGCCCGTGTCCCCAGCATGGTCCCCAGGCCAGTCAGCTCTGGCAGCTACCCTGCCATGCTCCCCAGCACGCTGCCGGGCGAGCCCTGCCGAGCCTGCCTCCGCCAACACCACTTCCTGGTTTTGTTTGGATTCTTCATGATGAATTACAGAGGGTGTGCCTATTAAATTATCCTCCGCACGGTCTGCACCCTTGGCACATGGAGATAATCCAGGGTCATTGCTTTGTGGAGATGGCTCCTGCCCAGGAGGTGCCACTGCAGCACGTCCCCCCTGACCCTCAGACAGTCCCTGTCCCCTGGGTAGATGAGGGGGTGATTTCACCTCACCACTCAGCCCCTCCTGCTCCAAAGCCCTTTCTGCTATCTCTGCCTCTGTTTGTGCAGGCTCTTTGTTGGCCAGGCACGTGCTCATATCCCCTGGAGGGAGCACTGCAGGCTCACGTTTGCTCTCTTGAGCAGTGTCCAGGGCTAAGCTGTTGCTCGTTTCATCTTCAGCTTCAGTTTGATCAGCAGAAGGGCGACAGCGAGCGGCTTCCTGCCCTCCAGCTGCAGAGTCTGCGCTTCCTCCACTGCTGCTGCTGCTGGTATCAGTTCCTGCTGGCTCCTCTCCAGGGGCTTCAGTGCCCTCCATTGTTTTACCAGCACCTTCAGTGATCTTACTGCTTTCCTGGCAACACACGGGTTCTGTGCTGCTTTGATTAGATCCATCAACATCATCGTTTTCAGCTTTAGTACCAGTGCCATCAGCTTCCATACCATCTTTCAGGGAGGGCAAGCTGGACTTCCCATCTGTGCTGCCCACTTCAACCTCCCCTTCTTGTTCCCCACTGCCACAGATGTCCAAACCAGGACCAGGTTTTGATGCACACGTGGGAACTTTCAACCCGTTCACTGTTGGCAACACTGCCCCGGTGCTCGCAGTGCCATCCTGCCCTGCTGTGCCCTGGCTCTCCAAGAAGTCACCGTTTACCTGATCAGTGTGTGACTCTGCTCCAGTCTCTTTGTTGCCACCAGTCTTGCAGAGGTCAGTTGAGACATCACCAGTGCCACTGTCCGTAATCCTAACACCAGGGGATGGTACCAATCCCACGTTTGCATCCTCCTCATCTGCACTCCCAGTGCCATTAAACCCACCACATAAGGGCTGAGCAGCACTGGACGACTCTTCCTTAGGTGGTGACTGCTCTTCTAGGTTTGCAGTGCTCCTTTCACCAGCCTCAGCCATGCCATTCTCTACCTGCTGCTGGCCTGCAGCCCTCTCAGCTGCCCTTGTACAGTTCCTGCATTCAGTTTGGCCCATAGCCACATCCACACCCTCCAAAGAAGCCGGAGCTTTGACTGTAGTTTCAACCACAGTAGCAGTACTGTCAGCTGCAGGCTCCTCAGTGGCTTGTGCTTCCTGATGGAGACTGTCTTTACCAAACAAGCCAGTTTGATCCCGAACAACTCCAGCAGATGTCATTCCAGCTTCCTCATTTGTATTTCCACAGGATGGAAGATTTACAGCACCGTTTACACTTGCACACGGGCTCACTGTGCAGCTCTTCTCATCTGATACAGTCCCAGAGCCTTCAGCAGAGGCTGGCCCCTCCTCTTCCTTTTTACTCAACGTCGCTGTGTTTTTACTGTCACAAAAGCACTCTGGGATCTTTGCATCCCCCAGGCTCAGCGAGTCATTTGGTGCATCTTTAAAACCTCCCAAACTCCTGCTGTTGCATTTCTCCTCCTGGTGGGTTTGATCTGAGAGCTGCCCAATGTCCGAGTGAACAAGATCACATGGACTTTCCTGCTGGTCTTCTCTTGTCATTTCTTCTAGGCTTTGAGAGGTAGTGCTTGGGTGACCATCTGGCTCTGCTCCTTTGGCATAGCTGTCTCCAGAATCTCCCAGTACAGGCTCTGTATGCTGCCTTAAACTCTGTAAAAGACAACAACAAAAGGATTACTTTGTCACATGTTTACATCATCTCCACCATGCACAAGGTCTCTATTTACATATTCCTATGACTTCTGGTCCCTTAGTACCTCTACCTGGTGTCACCTGGGACAGAGTTATAAACCTACTGCAATGGGTATTTTATGTGGTGACTTTGTTCTGCAGTAATACTGAAATGATTAGTGACAGAAATATCAGTTGGAAAGAGCATCTGGAGGTCACCTAGTCCAATCTCCTGCCTGAAGATGGACTACTGCCAATGCAACATCAGGTCAACCATGATTGCAGCTTGCCAAGGGCCCAGAACCTGCAATGATGGAGTACCCACCACCTCTGGGCCATCTGTTCCTGTGCCACACCACTATCCCACGAAGAAGTTTTTCCTAATGAACACCTCAACACCTCAAAGCTGAAATCTGTCCCTCTACCCCTTTGTTACAGCATCTGCCACCACTGATAAGTGTCATCTTTGTAATTGCTCTTCAAGAAGCTGTAGTCATATTTGAGTGCACTTGAATTCAAGATCAGCAAACAGCAGAATTCAATCAACCAAATAATGCGAATATCTAGCAGGCTAGTCCCCAAAGGCCTGAGCAAATGCTGCTGAAGAACAACTTCAGATCCCTGCCTGATGGCACTCCCTGGTTCTCATCAGCATCACTCGATTTTCCCTGTACTGATGGGAATGGTACTTCAGACATGGGAACAGGCTGACAATGTCCAAACACTGCCACTTGTCTTCTGCTCCCAGGACTGCACTAACCTAGGACTGCACTAATCATTCCTGAGAATTGCACACATAATTAAATAGCTGAAATTTCTTTCCTATGAGGAAATAATTTATTTTTTTTAATGATGACATATTATTAAAATTAATACATGTATTATCATGGGACAGTAGCAACTTAGTCCCTGTCTAATCTGTTTTCCTTCCAGAGCATCTGCTTTGTCAAGGATCCCCTAAGCTTTCGCAGTTTTTACAGTTAAACCTTTACCTAAGAAGAATAATTTGCTTTAGTATCTCCTTTTTTATTATCTCCAGCTTATCAGTGGTCACATCTTAGAAAAAGTGGCTTGTTAAATTAGCTACTTCAGTTCTCCTGTGTACACCCCACAGAGCTCCCTTAATCTGCTTGGGTTTTTCACCACCAGCTTTTGGAGGTCATGCTGGTTTCTCACTAAGTGCCTGTGATTCTCCACAACTACAAAATTCTGAATGAACTATTCCAAATCTGTTATTTCGTGCATTTATTAGTAAAAAATACTCCCCAAAAAATGCATATACCCTAAAAGTTTAACCACGTTCCTGTAATTTTTAACACTGGAGTTCTCAGAGAAATAGAATCTCTAGTCCAAAATGTCAGCTTAAACACCCCTCTTCTCCCTGTACATTAAAACAGCCAATACATTATTTGGTGCATCAGGGGGAACTTCTAGGCACATCAAATACAGTGGCTAAAATCATCACTGCTATGTTGAGAATATTGAGTTTACTGGTCATTCCACACTCTGTGGTTTGCAAACAATGAGCCCTGCCACTGAATCACAGACCACTAAACATCCTTCTGGTGTTCACCACAAATGTCCTGATAAAAACACTCCTGCCACCCTGGTCCCACATATTGTTACCTAAGCCAGAGCAACCTGTTTCTGAGGCATCCCCAGAGAGGTCAGCACCAGAGACAGGCACCATGGACCTCTACCCACTGTGTAGCACCAGGGATGAGACACAGGGCTCTGCAGAAGCAGTACCACAGGCTGCAGCTTGCTTTCTTGATTGCTTTTTTGGGGTGGTTTTTTTTTTTTTTTTTCTAAGGGCAAAGAACCAGTATCAAATGGCACAAAGGTCGTCTGGTGGCTATAACCCTGCAGCAGAGCACTCAGACCATGCTGCTGGTTCCCAGCCAGGATGGACAGACACAGACCACACAGCCAGGACGGACAGATGCAGACAACAGTGATGCTTCCTTGGGAACAAGCAAGTTTTTCAGAAGAGGGGGGCCGTGGCAGCCCCAGCACCCTCACGGTGAAGTCACTCGGCCGACAGCCTGAAAACCAGAGCCGCCTCCAAAGGAAGCCAACTGGCTTTTAACCGACCCCAAATGAACCTAAATGAAATAATTACAGGGCTGCTTTCCAAATTCAAATCAGATTAGATGTGAAGTGAAACAGTGCTGGAAAGAAAAAGTCTAAACATAGCCTTTTCTGATTTCATTGTCAGGCAAAATGTACCCATCTGGCATTTGCAGGAGCAAAGGGGCAGCGAGCTGGATACACTGGCCATGGTTTGGTGGCTGCTGATGGAAAGGGAAACTGATTTTATGGGCAGCCTTTTTTGCTGTTCATGCCACCAGTTCCTTTGGAGATGGGGAGCAATCAACATCTCAGGTGTCCAGGAAAGGATGGAAAGCCCTCAAAGTGGCCCATATGATGTCCCTCCAGCCCACTGTCTGCAAACAGTGATTCTCCCCTTCATTATGAACAAAAATTATCCTGCTATTTAGAACCCACACCTCTGCAAACAGAGGATATATGAGCTGACAAAGGAACACCCACAAGTGATGCCAGCTCTGCAAGACTGTGTTTGTGAGAAGTGGCAGAGTCCTGCTGTTTCACCTTCCCATCCCAACTGAGACCCTTTGTCACTAGAGCAGCCAGAGGAAGCCCTTGAAAAACCCCATGACTTGAGGTCAAACTACCATGGGGTGTGACAGGAGCACAGTGAGGAGACCACTATGGGCACATACCCTTGTGGCCAGGGTAGGCTTCTCCTTCAAGTTCTACACTGAGGTGTAAGGAAACATCTGGTTTCTCCATCACCTGTTCCAAAGACTTTCCCCTCAGTCTCCTCTCTGACTCTGAGCCTTCCATCTAAACAGACACGTACCCACAATGCTCATCCCCCACAAACCCTGCCTTATGCTGCCTGACAGCTGCAGGACACTGTGGTGGGACACTGGGACTCCAGGGAGGTTTTCCCTGCCCTTCCAAGTAGGTCCCAGTCTAATGGAGAAGACAGGAGCTAGGAGCAGAGAGAGTCCACGAGGCCAAGCACATCAGCACTGCACAGCCCCAAGCCTTTCTCTTCAGAAAATCTGCTGCCTAACACAGCTTTATCAGAACTCCATGCTCCAATGAGAACAAAAGAGGCAGATGTCTGCCTGGGTGGCTGATAACAGCATCCAGAGAAAATATCCAAGTTAATACACCTCTGAAGGACAGACACCTATGTATGAAACTCATCCCCATGGGTGTGGCTGCAACCAGACAGCTGAGCTTCACTTTCACCACCTCACAGCCTTTTCCTTACCACGTGCTGGTGGCTCTGCATGTGCATCTGAAGGTGCTGTATGTCACTCTCCAAGCTGGCTGCTCCCCCTTGCTTGGCTTCAGCTGTCAGCATGTAGACGTCGAGCCCACGGTGGTGCCTCACGCTGTAGTCCCCCGAGTGCACGGTGTGAGACAAGCTGCTCCACGACTCAGGCTCCTTGGCTTCCTCTCTGCAATGAAACAAGCACAGGTTACTCTGGGAGAGCAGGGATGCTGCACTGCAGGGCACACAGGCTGTTCTTCACTCTGGACAGTCATCTAATCAACAGCCCGAGTGAAACAGCACCGGCTCCAGGGCCAGACAGACAAATGCACTCACACACTTCTTGGTCCTGAAAATGAATGTGATGGAGAGTTAGTGCCAGCCACAAGCTTTATCCCACAAGGTCCTTCTCACGTAGAAAGACCTGCTTTTTTTCTCCAGACTACAAGAGACTAGCAGCAAAGGACACAATTTCTCTCTAAAATGCTATTTATGGCAGGTGAAGAAAACCAAAGCAGCTCTTGCAGAAGGAGAGACACCTAAAAGAGAATTACAGAGGGACAAGACAGAAAACATGAGGATTGTCATTAGACAGGTGCTACAACTTCTCCACTGAAAACAGCACACCACAAACACTCAACAGCCATCAGATTGTAGCAATTTTTTCACTCCTGATAAGAATTTTGCTTGCCCTGTGGACCTGCTTTTGTGCAAGATGTTCTGGATGTTGTGAGACAGCTGGCCTGCAGCACTGGCACAGATGTTCTCTTTACCAATCAAAAGGAAAAAAAAAATGCTGTTGTAGATCAGAGTGAAAAAACTCAGCACCTACATGTATTCAATAGAAATTTCTATTCAGTCACCTCTTTCAAATGTCAAATCCTGCTTTTGCACAGGCTTGAGACTCCAAGCAGTGATTCTCCAGGTCTCACTGAGCTGCACAGAGGCTACATTGCCCATTTAAGGAGGTGAGAAAGCATTTATCTTACTGAGGTGTTCATCTAAAGCTTCAGGTTTAAAGATTTCATTTTGAATCAGAACTGCTTCAGGAAACTCAAATTCTGTTTTAATTGTCCTGGGACAGAGAGGCTCACACAGCACCCACCAAGCACTGCATCCCCTGGGGACAGATGTGGAGCTGAGCAGGAGCAGGGGCTTATGCTGACCTGCTCAAGTGTGAGAAACAGAAATGGCTCCACTTCTGTTTCACTAGTGTTGCATTAGGAGGGACAGAGCTCTGATTGTGCATTCATCAGGAGTTCACCAAGGTATATATTTAAATGCACACCCATCACCCAGGTAAACTCACACAAAGAGTTCACCATTTTTTCCAATGAGCTCCTTACTTGAAAAGTAGCAAACCTTTCCAGTGGGCAAGTGCCAGCTTAGCAAACTGTGGGGTTACCTCTGTGTGAAGCCAAACAATTTAGACAGCAAAGTCATAACGAGCAAACCACATCTGGGAACAGGAATGGGCAGAGCAGGGTGGGGAAATGGAGGGTTCATCACAAGAGAGAAACCTGAGTGTGGCAACGGCCGTCCAGGCTCTGCCCAAACAGTCACCCACACTCTGTGACTCACTTCAGGTTAAATCTGCAAGGAAATTCAGATAAAGCAAACTTGATGACTTACAACATTGAACTCGATTGACTTCAGCAGAATTACTCTTGATTTCAAGAGAATCAATATTTCTCTAGATTATGAGGAAGGAAGAAGGCTCCAGTTTTTGGTGGTGATCAGTCTGAATCCACAAAGGCAGTGGAGGCAACTGAGCCACTGCAAGTGACTAAAGAAATGACCTTTCTTTAACAAGGAAACACAGACCTTTCTGTCTGGAGTATTTTTGTTTTCAGCTGTGATACATGAGAAACTCTGTACTCGGGGCCTCTCTCAGACTACAAGAAGGCAGTCAGCACAAAACCCATATTCACTCACTCATGGGGATAATATCAGCCAGATTAAAGAATGGACTGTGATGAGTCTACTCCACTTTCTCACCAGCTTCAAGTACACTTATGGGTACCTTCAAATCAGCAGCCACAAAGCAGCCTGCAAGACTCCAGCCTTAAAGGACCCTCAGTGACTTCAAAAGCCTCAAAATCTGGAGCGAGATGACAGGCAAGCACAGTCCCCTGCACCACTGTGTGTGCCCACCCCTCCTGCAATCTGCCACCTTCTCATGGCCCAGACAGATCAAATAATCTCTTCTGCTTACAAAGACAGCAACTGCTTTTCATATTCGAGCTGACAATCTGTGTTACACCCTAGAAAGGCCTTTAAACCTTTTGAAAAGCCAAGCTCTTTCTCACATCCAGTCAACTACAAACAACTCCAAGCTCTCATTTTAAGTAGCAGGCACTGACATTGCACAGAATTAAGCAGTAAGGTAGTGGCTAGCTCAGTATATTATTTCCTTCAAATGGGTATTCACAAGCATTTACTTGTTTGCACAGCACTATTTCTGTTGTTCAGCAACAAGGGAAATCTGTCTTAAGAGGTTTAACCACCCCGGGTCAAGTCTTTCTCATCCTCTTTGTTCAGCAGCTTCCCATCGAAATATGTAAAAGATACCAAAGAACTGAAAATTTCAGCAGCAGCATCTCCGAGCTCAAATGTTTCAGAACAAAGTATCTTGCTTGTTTAAAAAGGCAAGAACCACTGAATAATGTTGGCAGCATTCCCTAGTTTGACCCCTGGCACAACCATGCCATGTGCCACTGGAAAAAGCCTGGAAAAAGTCCTCCAGCTCCAGTCCCTGCTTCTTCTGCTGCAGTTTTCTATCCCATGGAGCTAAACCCAGGGGGAAATTGCTGGCTTCAAGAAACAACAGACTTATCTGCAAAAAGGTGGTTAAAAGAAGGATGCCAACCCCGAAGGGGGAGAGAGGAGAAACAAACAAGCCTCTAAAATACTTTCAGGCCATGTCCTGCTTGATCTGGAAGCTGATCAGATTGCTTACATTGCAGCATCACCTCCTCCCCATTTGGCACATAAGACAAGACCCTAGGTAGCATTTCTTAAACCTCTCAGCAGCACCCAAGTAGACTCATCCCTGGCAGAGGAGCTGTACTCCTGTGCTGAATCTTCCTCACCTTGGGGGGAGCAGATAGGAGAGCTCCTGGCCAGTGAGTGGTGGAAAGGGCAGAGGAAAGTCTGCACTGACCCAGCACAGCTTCCAGCTTCCTGCAGATACGGGTGAGGTATTCTGAAGAAGAGGGATGATAAGTGAGAAAGGGAGGACAACAACCACAAAATGAGCTAGAAAGCTCTGCCTGCCTTCAAAAGCTGCAGAAACTGTGCTTGGCAACAAGGGTTTGAACACTGGTGGTGCAGAGATAACAGTAAGGGAGGGGAGAGGAAGAAGAGGGGAGGAAGAGATCAGAAGAAACAAAAAAGCCTCAGTGGGTTAAGCAAAACCTTCTTAGGAAAGTTTATCCCACAATTTTACAAAGGGGCAAGGCAGGCAGTGTGGGAACTCAAGGTGTTATTTCCTGGGGATATCCCCTCCAGATTTCTGAGCTGGACTTTGGCTGGAACAGAAGAAACTCAGTCGTGTTGCCAGCTCCCAGGATCTGACTGCAAGCCTGACAAGAGCTGTGGGTTTGTACCAACTGCACCAGCTCCTGGAGTCATCTCATCAAGGAAAAAAAAAAGGAAGAGACAAACAAACCTCCAAAGAAACAACTTCTTTTCTGAAACTAAACAACCCCTGTAGCATTATGGCCTCAGGGAAAAGCTAGGAAAGGCTGGAATTTAGATGCTCTTATCAGTAATGCAAATAGAAACCAAAAAGAATTGTAACCTTATATTCTTTTTATTGCTATTATTATATCATCACAATGAAAACAGTAGATTAGACAGCCTATTATCTGGGATAAACAAGAGCAGTGCCTACTGGGACAGGATGCTGGACTGGGTGGCAACTGCACCACATCCATAGGACAGGCAGTTTAAACCCAGCCAACAACCAACCCCTCCTGGGAAAACCAGCATCCACCCAGACCTAACCCAGCATCTGAAACCAAGGGATCTTAGAAACCTGTCAAAAGAGAACTTCAATGCTACTGCAGAAGTGTTGGGGTAATAGAGGCTTTGTATACATGTGATCAACTCTGCACCCACAACCTTTAGGGATACACAAAACACTAGTGCACAAACTCCTTCTTGTTCCCCCTTGGTTTTGCAGCCATCACTGTGCACTGGATATGAGACTCAGAAAACACAAGCAGCTACCATGTGCTGGACTGGACTAAACAGACCAGCCATTCATCAGTTGGAAAGGTCTTCAACAAACACAGCATTCAGGTGTTTCCAAGTGTTCCAAATGCCCCAGGAAAGGAGGAGAATAAACCTGTTCCTGATACAGGATATAGATCAGCAATTGGAACACTTCTGGTGGTGAAGGAGAAAGTTAAAGTTCATCTGATGCAGAAATGATGAGTAAACCCTTAGAGAGCTACCCAAACATGAACTGCAGTGGGGTCAGATACCACACTGAATTCAGGATTGCATAACCTACCCTGCAATATCAGATTAAATGTTTAAATGGATTAAAGATATTTAATGCTAATGTCTCAGTCTATTGATCACTGCACAGCTGGAAACAGACGAGAGTAAAGCTGGTTTAGCCCTTCAGTGGCTGTTTGCAGACACAAGTATCCTAAGAGAACACTTCCAGTATTTCCTACCACACAGGGTCTGTGCTCCTAAACACAAACATTTCTTAGGGCCTCACTGTTAATCATGGATTAAAAAAAAAAAACAACCCCACACAGCTAAAAAACTGCCACCAACTGTATTTGCAGGAACTTGTGCATTCCATGACAATAACTGTTTGTAATTAAATGCACTTTCCCATGTGTTTTATTTTCATAGTCTTGCCTAACAAGAAAGATACACAGCTCAGGATGTGGAGCTGCAGGCTCAACACAGAACTCAATGCCAACTTGGAGTCTCACCAGTAAACAGAAGGAATTTAAGGTGAATGTAAGAAATGCACTCAAAAGTGAAAACAGATTCTATCTGCTGCACTTTAAATACAAAAGCACAGTCATGGAGACTCCTTCATGAAGCAATGTTTTCTTACAGCTAAAAACAGCCTGTCAGATCAGGCCAAGTGATATGGAAGGAAGACTTGTCTCTGCAGAACATCTCCCTGTGCTGCAAGAGAGCATAACCACAGACCCTTGTAACACAACCCACAGCTGAGGCTGCTGCTTTCGCTGCCTATGACACAGCAGTTTACAGAGTCATCTTCTCCAAGAATCTGTTCAAACTTCCATCCCCACCAGGAATGGCTCAACTTCTAGCAACTCCAGAGACTAAATATGAGTATCCTAACTGGGTATCCAGCTAACCCATGCCAGAGGCCAAAACCCAGCAATTCTGGGAAATCACTTATCTGCATTTTCTATATTTACTCTGGGACAGAGCTGCTCTGTCATCATCACCTGCCAGCCACACCAGGCCCCTAGAGTTTATGGGATCACCTCCAGATCATGATTGCTAATTGGGGAAGCATTTAAGAAAATCTCTTACCAAATCTTCTCAAATATCTCCTAAATTTCTCACTTCTCCTCCTCACAAGCTTGTTTACATAAACATCATCTCCCAGGAGCTCCAATCTCTGAGTGGGATATCAGAGATGCTGAAGAGCTGTATCTCCCATACTGACAAAGCCACTCCTCTCTCTCTCCTGTATTCAGAAGCAGATACACACAAAACAAAGGAGAAGATGGAGCCAACATGTGAGAATACAAGTCTCCACAGGGATTTGGGAATGAACTAGGAAGTCAGTAAAAGCTGGAGGATGGTGGGTGAGTAGGTGGAGAGAAACCAGCTTGTAATAATGTCAAGGGTGCCCACAGGAGAGGGCAGTCCAGCCTATACATTCTCAGGGGTATAATCACCCTGTTTACACACAGCTCTCACTAACTGGTGCTGAAGCTGTAGCAGTCACCAGTATTTCCAGCCCCAGGAAACCAGTGACTTTGGAAACCAGCAGCACCCCAGACATGTCTTCAAAATCTGAATTTAATGTAACAACCTAACACCAAAATTCAGTGGAAAACATCCATCTTTAGCTATTGTCCTGATTTGGCAGGGCTTAATTTTAAGCCTGTACTTAAACTCTCTCCTGAACATGAACTGGATCTTTCTGAGATTTAATACCTGCTTAAAACACTTGCTAAAATGGGGTGTAAAGAAATAAGGTATCAGGCAAATACTCTTGCAGCTCTGGCTCAGAAAAGCAGGAAAGTGGATTCAATTATAAAACTAAAGTTACTGAGAAAACTTCCTAATTTGAGAGGCACCAGGGAGATTACAGCACAGACTTCACCAATTACTTATGTAAAATCAGAACAATAGCCAGTGATAATCATGGATTGCAAAACATTCATAAAACCCTCCTGCTACCAGAGTTATTCCTCATGTGTGCTAATTAAATCAGTTCAATTTTGGAAATATAAACTTGTATTGACTTACAGTTTCACACACTGAGCCACCTGATTGTTACCAGGAGATCTGAAGGACGAGCAATGCCAGAGCTGTGCAGAGGGGCTTTATAGCAGTAAACAGAGAAACTCAGAGACTGTTACAACTCTGGAACTTCTCCTATGTGGGGATTAGAAAAGCACAAGTCTTTCCATGGGCTTCACTTCTCCCTTACTCTCCTTTTCAGGGGGCAGAAAGCACTCTCAGCTTCAAAGGAACTACAAGTCTTTGGCTTCTCCGGACAACCCCACGGCACTTCTGGATTACTAGACAGGGCTCTGTTGGGCAGAAATGAAATCAGAAATAAAGCTGAACTCAGTGTTTGTGTGTTTTACAAAGCAGCACTTCCAACTGCTCTGAAATTCTGCACGTTCCCTCTTTCTTGGAACCATTTTCCTTGCCTGACTTCAAGAGTGCTGAGGAACATGGAGCTGGCAGGCAGAGGATGTTACTACACCAAAGTGCTTTTGAAAACATCAACTACTGCAAACTGCAGCTGTCCTACTGCAGAGGCCAAGTTGCTCACACGGAGTGTACTACCCTGCTGAATAAACGGGGCTGCCTCTTCAGAGCCAGCCCTGCTAATGAGCAGAGCAGCCCAGCTCTGCCAATGCCCTGCAGCCATCGCCCACTGGAACACAGGGAAAGAAGGAAGGACCCTTTGCTTTGGAATTCGCTCCTACCAGACTCAGAAATTGCTGAGACTCAAAGAGGGCTACACAACCTGTCTAGCTTCCAAAGATTTTTCATGCAAGTAAAGAGAATTCATTGAAATTGCATTTAAAAAAAGAAAAAAAAAAAGAAAAAAAAGGAAAACCAACAAAAAAACCCCCCACACACAAAAACCAAACCAACAAAAAAACCAACACAACAAAACACACGAAGAAAACAAAACAACAAACTGTTAACCAAGCTGCTAGCAAGCAAACAAGAATGTTCCCAGATAAAATCCTTGCTTTTTTTTTTTTCTCCTATCCTTATGCACCATCCTGCTGCACTGGCACTACAGAACAATGTTTACTGTGCAGTTTTAATCTCCAAAATAAAACAAGCAACCTCAGGAATGAGACACAGCCAATGGATAATCCCTGCTATGGGCACCCTGCTCTCTGCCTTCCGTGACCTGTGTGGGCTCTATCCCAGCTCCTCAGCTGGGTCATGAAGGCAGCAGTGCATGCAGAGGATGCAAAGGCCAGTGCACATGCTCCAGACTACAGAAAGGAACACTTCAAGGACTGCAAAATATAGTCTGCAAGTGTCTTTCATTTTTTTACATGATGAACTGCAACAGCTGAAAAGGGAAAGCCTGTGTGATAAAAAGCAATTCAAAATGTCACCAGTGTAATTAGTTTTGGAGAAAAATATTTACACTGCAGCTAAATCGAGCTGCTTTGCAGCCAAACCCTGGCAAAACTGCAGCAACAGGGAAGGTTTTGTGTCTGCTCTTTAATGATTGTATCCTAATTACAGCAAAATTTCACCCCTATCCAATACTGGCTGGGAGAATCATTGTAAAATGCAGGGTCCTGCAAATTAGCAAGCAAGTGAACAATAAAATCCCCCCAAGGATAATGCATCACAAAACACACTGCATTCATTTCTCTGGCAAAGTGCAGTTTAATTACTTGTAAAAATAATGACTCCTTTGTACAGGCTCCCAGTAACATGCGTTGCTGCTCTGTGTTTTGCTGAGTGGTACAAACTGAGTGCCAAATTTGTGTGCATGGATTACAGTGTGAGCATAAGCAGAGTGCAGAGAAGAGGTTGTACAGTATCCATTGTGTTTGGACTGCACGTAAGTGACATACACTCTCCTCATGGAAATTATTTCCTTTCCTGTATTTTGAAACTCAATATTGCTCCAGGAGATTGGGGTTTTCAAGCCTCGCTCCCATCTCACTGCAGGAAATGTAAAGCACAGTAAGAACTGAGATGTGCCTGTTTAACAGCCACCACCCTCCCGTGGGGAAGCACCGTGGCAGTCCCCGTGTCACACAGGGCTTGACCACCCTCCCACTCATTAAGAAAGGGGTCCAATGGCTTCCAGTATTCACAGGTTATCTGCTTGCAGGGCTTCGTGGAGATCACAGGGTTTTCAGAGTCAGAGTATGTGGCATGGCCATCAGATGGTTATTTCCACCCAGCCGTCCAAGAGGTAAACTAACTGTAATGAACAGTTCCAGGATATATTAAGAAGGATCTCACTGTTAGGATCTCACTGGCAACATTACTGAAGCTGCTAGCATCTTATTTTCAAAGATGAACTGTAAAGGTCACCAGAGAAATCCTTTGGATTACACCAGCAGCATCTGTTAAAGGGAATGGCACAGGGCAATGCCATGCAATCCAAGTGCTCTTCTTTCCACTGAGCAGGAACTGCCATTCCAGTACTGGACCCAGCAATTAAATACTCCACCAAACACAAATATAGCTGTTGTAACAGTTCTGTTTACTTCCCATTTCTTTTTAAATCACCACCTCTTCTCACGTTCAGACTGCAGTATTTGCTATGAGCTCTACAATCAAGCGTTGGCCAACTTAAGCTTTCTACAGTAAAGCCCTGGCCAACTTAAGCTTCTTGACAGAATGAAAGCCTGTTAACGTGGTTATTCTCTCCTTGGAGAACACTGCTGCAGTTATAGGATGAATTTGCACATTCCAGTTTTACAAAACAGTCTGCAAGAGTTATATGTTTTCACAGCCTGACTGTTGAAACTGATGGAGAAAAAAGTAACACTCATCAGCTCTGTGTTAATGCCAGCCATGAGGGGCAGAAGGAGAAGGTAGAATACAACTTCTGTTCACCCTGCACCTTCTCCTGCACCCTTGCTTTGCACATGGTTGGCTGAATTGTTAAAGATGACACTTCAATTCAGAAAAATGAAGTTAATAACAAAGCTTAAGAGAACCAGGCACTGGAATAACACGTGCAGACCAAACCTTTTCCCCTTCACAAACAGATCCCTTGGGACTTATTTAAGCTCCTTGTCTTTATTAGCCTGTTTTTAAAGCTAGATCTTCAAACATTTGCTATTAAAAAATAACCTGTCATCTTCTGAATGATTCCTTGTCAAACACTGCAGGAAATGTTCAAGCCACTAGTTACATGCTACAAGTTTGTAAGACCTGGCTGCTTCTCATGACCACCCAAAAGAGAACAGTTTCTCCTGTTAAATACTTGCATTAATGCTAACCTCAATTTTCTACCTGTATAGGTTAAGATAGCTATTCTACAAGGTGCTGCCTTATTTCATTTCACCAAAAAAATCCCAAATCTGTGAAGTAACAACACAACAATCAACCACCCCCATGAAGCCCACTAGCTCCACTCTCTTGGGCAGCTGGACTTGTTCAAAGGATAGATTTTCATATGTGTTTGCATAAGGTTTGTCTTAACTAGTCAATACTACAGTGACTCACTCTGGGCTGTAAGAGACAGCTGGAGGCACTGTGCAACAGGGAAGGAGAACACAACAACATTATTGCATTTCCCCCAAACCCTAAGGGCCTGTCCCCATCACTGGCAGCAAGAAAGGTAAAATGACACAGCAATTGCCTCAAGGGTAGACAGAGCTCTGCGGCCACAGCACACAGCAGAGGCAGGTAGGACACAGAATGGCAAACAGAGGAACCATCAAATCTCCCTTACTCTGTCAATAGCTGGTGCAGCTTCTGATAGCCCCTCTCCAGGGCCAAGCTGACGGGTGTTGCCCCTTCGTTGTTGGGGATGCTGAGGGCTCCTCTGCCCCCCGGCTGCTGCAGCAGGAACCAGGTCAGGCGCAGCAGCCCCAGCCGCGCCGCAAAATGCATCAGCGTCTCCCGAGGGATGTTCTCTGCAGGGGAGAAGAAAAAGGAAAAGCATGAGGAGCTGCAGGCTGCCCATTAGGTGAATGTCACAGCCCCACATCCCAGCCACACCGCACACAACGGCTGCCAGCAGGAGCCTGCAGCACCTGGAAAAACACACTGGCTGCCAATATCCAGGAGGGCCTGGTGCTTTACGGCAAGAGACAAGCTGCACTGGGACTGGAAGTGCTCAGGGCCTCTCAGGGGTGAGCATGGCCACTGAAGACCCTCTGAAAAACAAAATTATTTCATAGAGTCACAGCAACCACAAAGTTGCAGCCCTTCCAAACAGAGCCTGACGTGCTCACATGGGTTCTTCTAGCTATCCAAGCCCTCTCCTCACACACCTGGGACTGGGTTTCAGGAACACAGAAGTCTTGTTATTTAATGGGATGCTGATTTTTTCCCAAAGCATGAGAAAAATCAACTACATTTGAAGTACAAGTCTAAAGCAGTTATAAAAGAACACTTTAGTGTAGACAAAAACGTGAGGATTTTGCTTTCCTGCTTTGATCATGCCTCAGATCAGCTGTTCTCAAATTCATACAGTAGCTCTGCCAGTCTGAGAAGCAGCGTTTAGCAACCAGAAACCTCTGCTGCTGCTTTTTCTGTTTAATAACTGTGACCCCCTAATTTGTTATAAGTCACTCTTCAGCCTAAGCTTTCATTTCAGAAAAATATCCCCCTACTCTAAAAGCTGCAAGAGCCCTAGAAGGATGCTCTGAAAAGCTTCAACCAGAAATGAGCTCCAGATGCACTGCTGAAACACAGGATTTGCAGATCAAAGACGGTTACTTCTGTATGAAGGGCAAAACCATTTGGGTTAAAAAAACTGCCAGAAACAAAAATTTGTTCTTTTAATTAACAACGGATTTCAGTTACCAACTGGCAGCAACAACAAGAAAAAAACACCAACCGGGTCTCAGTGAACTATGCCAACGAACACACTATGCCTTTAATATTATAGCAAAGATTTATCAGGTTATTAATTTGGTCACCATCCAAAACTATACAGTAGGTTCAAAAATGCAAGTACATAATGGCTTTAGGATTAAATTAAATCTTTTTTCCTCAAGAAGTGTGCCCCAAGAGAAATCACTTCTTCCAAGTGCTGTTGTTTTTCTAGGATACTTGCTTTCTTAAGAGACATCATCAGAATCGTCAGTGAAAAACAAAGCAAAAATGGGCAGTTCTACCCTGCCTGACACACAACTTTTCCCAACTTTTTGGATCAATTCCTGAAGAACTAATCTGTATTCAAAAACCAAAAGCTTTCTGGCACAGTCTCTCTTCTGAATGACTCCAAATTAGGTCTCTGGGCTACAAACCAATCCTTCCCCCCTAACCTCCTCTTGATTACCATAAAGCAAAACCATGCTGTCCTGAATACACCAGCATGTCTGAATAGAGGTTCCAGCTGATCCCAGAAAAAGGGAATAGCTGAGCTCACCCAGAGACAACTTCTCAGCCTGTGGGAGAGTAATGACAAGGATTTTGGTATTAAAGTGCTACGGTATGTAATGCTTTAGGAAAAACCAATGCAACAAGGTAGTTAATCCATGGTTGTCACAGTCTGGACTTAAGAGTAATGAAAAATAACACACCATATAAGCAGGCATAAAGGAAAGGCTACTGATGAAGCTGCAAAAAAGAGGAAGAGTTAATACATGTGGAACATCTCCAGAGGGAAAGCAGATGCCCAAGGTTTCACTCAATGAACCTACTCCTACACTACCTGTACTTACACTGGCAGTGTCAGCTACCAGAACTAAAGCAGCACAAATCTTCCTACTGAGATGCAGGAAGCACAAAAGCACCTCTGTTAAACAACTGCTGGCTGACAAAAGAATTGTGTTGCTCTGGTCTGACCACATCTGTTCCAGCACAAGATCTCCTGCTCTAGCTGCTTTGTTGAAAGGAAATATATTCTCACTGAAATGGGCACCCCACACAGACCTGAGAAGGGTGAAGTATGGGCCCTGGAACAGAATGAGAGCCTCATCCAAGTAGAAGCATTTTCTGCTCACCAGCTCATAGTGCAGCAATAAACACCCACACCAATTGCAAGTTCTGCAAGCTGCAGGCAGATACTCATCCTGACTCTGATCCAACTGGGTGCCACAGTTTCCTATTTCCATAGATGAAACACTCCCTCCCAGTTGTCCCCAATGCCCATCTGATAGAATCTGCTCATATGACTGCAGCCTCTGAAAATCCCACCTTTTCCTATTCTTTTAAAGCAATCTTCTTTTTCATCCAGTTCATGGAGTCAGCATTTCCAGCTTTTGGACGGAGGTGTCTGAACGTGGCCCTGCACCAACACGTGCACAGAAGATCTGTACAGGACATGGCACGTTGCCATCCAGAGCATGTGAAACAGACAAACTCACTACCCAGGCCTACTTGGAAAGATCTGCCTAAAATATAAACTGGCATGAGGCCATCCTAACAGATGGGCACAGATGATGGCACAAAGAGACAAAGTACTGTACATGCAACAACTGCAGGGGCCCCAGGCAATGGCTGCAGAAGGTTTCTGAGTGTGCAAAACTTGCACGGCTGCATTAAAAGGCCTGTGCCATCTGGGGGCTGGATTAACTATTAATACATCATGAAAAATACATCTGTTGGTGCATGGTGTTCCTTGGAAGAAGGTGAGAGCTGGTCCACAGCATGTACAGGAGTTTTGCTGGATGGAGAGGGGAGGAAGATGGACAGATCCCTCCAGACTTCCTACACCTGAAAGGATGTAGCACAAAATGCTGAAAATTCTGTCATGTCCAGGACTTGTCATGGTGCAAAATGCCCATCCTAGGCATGGAAGAACAACAGCAGCTTTAACATGCAATATCCAGAGCTCCTTCTCCTACCCCCTATCAAGCATGAGCTCCTCATCTTGAAATGTCTGTTCTTTGAATGTCAGCTAAAAGCTTCTTGTAATTAGGAAATTGTGGAAATACAAGACACACGATACTGGACAGGCCAAGGTTGTTTTGTTCCTTTTCTCATTTCCTAGTAATAGGCAAGAGTTGAAACATATGATTATTGTCCCATAATGGCAGAGCACTCTAATCCAGCTGGCAAAACATAAGACTTTAGATATATTATTTTTATGGGTTTTTTTTTTTTCAACTGTGACACATGAACAGACAGTTTTTGGGTAACTAAGGACAAAATTTCCATAGAAGACTTTCAAATGTACTTTGCTAACAGCAAAGGATTAAGGTTTAAGGAGCTATTAGCACAAGACAAGTAAGCACCAAAATAAAAAAAAAACTAAAACTTTAGGTATGGCACATCTGAGAACACACAAACTGTTCTCAAAGGAAGAATTTTCATTTTAGTCCTGACCAATTAACAAGAAAAAAATACTAAGAAAAAAAGAATTTTACTTTTTTTTTTAAAAAAAAAAAAAAAAAAAAAAAAAAGTAAAATGGCACTTGAAGAGTAACCCAGCATAGTGGAATACCTTGAAGCTTCTCTCACTAGTTGTCCTGTGATGGTGACCCCTGCTTGGTTTTCACTCCAATACACATAGACTCTGCAATTTTGAAATCTACCATCAAACTCAGCCTCTAAATGTTGTTCTCCTTGATTCTGCTGGAAATGCTCAGTTCAGCCCTTGAGAAAACAGAGAGCAAAAACCAGCAACAAGCTGTCCCTTAACACTGAGTCCTAGAGGAACGCTTCAGCAGGCAACAGTACTGAAGAAAGGTCAAGGCAAAGACATTGTGTTTGGAGTTAAAAAGATGTGTGGGTAATTCTTTTTTAATCTTATAAACAAGAAACTTTTCAAAGCACACCAAAAGATCTTCATGTCCCCATTCCTACCAATATCAAAGGGAGCAGAAAGTTTCTCATGCCAGTGATTTCCCAGCCACAGACTGAGCAGTACATCTGAGCATTGAGCAGCATGTTTCAGACACAGCCTGAACAAGAATTAATTTCTGCTTCCCACTTTCCACTGCAAAGGACATTAAATATAGGTATGGAAATGGGTTTTTTTAACATCTTATCAGGGACTACAGCTGAACAGATCACTTTGCAGTGCTGACAGAGAAGATCATGCTGATTTACACCATACAGTCCTTTATCAGAGGGCAGAGAAGGTGGAAAGGATCTGAAAGGCAGTGAGAAGAACACCTGTAACTATCACCCTGAAAGGGTTCAGTGAGAAACTATAAAAAGAGAGCAGCAGATGATGTTTCAGACAAAGCTTCAATCTGTTCATCAGCTGCTTCTCCTCCCATGGAAAAAGTGTTAGCTCCTAATAATTTTCCTTCTAACTATCTGTGAAAGCTGTTTAAATATTTATTTTTTTCTAGGCTTTTGGGCTTTTTCTTAAAAATAAGGTAATTCCTGTTGTTCCTTTCTCTCTTGAAAAATCCCAAGATAATGATCTCTGATCACTGTGACACTCTTTGCTGCACACAAATATCTCCTGGTTTTGTACATGAAATCACTGAACTCACTATCCACGTCCATTCAGATTATTTGAATCCTGGGTGAAGTGTTTCCCTGCCTATCACCTCCCACCTGGCAAACTGAAGGAGCTGCATTTCTCAAGCAGGATTTACTGCACATGGATGTTTATTCCACAGCTTTTCTGGGAAGCTGTACATATTCAATACATTAGTAACTTGGTTCCTAAAGTTAAGGAGCTGATAAGTGTTTTATCTAATGAGATGGTCTCCTGGTTATCTACCAGTGATCATGGCTGACTTAAGTTCAAAGGGACTGCTTCTCCTTACACTCCCAGGGGAATGGTTCCATGCTGTGGTTGTTCACTCTGGCCCTTTGCCAAGGTTACCCAGCTCCTAGAAGCATCACCTTGGAAAGCACACACCACTGAAACTGTAACCATGGGGCTGGGTTTCACTGCTTACTGGGAGTGAGCAAGATGAAGACATTGTTTCCACAAAGGTTTAGTCAGAATAGTATTTAAAAGGAATTTTGAAAGTGATCCATTTACTACTCATAGTTAACTCAAGGATTAATCTGTCTAAACTTTTAATACCTGAGCCTTGGATCCTACCTCTTTTTTTCCTTGCATTTTTTTTCCCCCAGTGCAACACAAACCAGCCATAAACATTACTCATGCCTCCAAATAATCTGTTCTGCTTTTCTAGTTAGCTTATTTTCTCTTCAATCATTTAAAATAGAAAATTACAATGTTATATTTACATTGCATGCATCCCCAGAATACATATTAAATTTTGATTTCTAGATATAAAGTGTAATAACTTGTTCTGTTTAAACAGCAGGCTTCAAATGCCACAGAGAACAGTAAATAACTCCACTCCTGACAGCAGTAACAACTGTGTTCTTTAGAGACTTATTGTGCACTGGTAATAATTAAGATGGGCATGATTATACAGCACCTTAAAGTAATGCTGTGTTTTGAATACCATGGTAACAAGAGTAATCCTTAATTATGGATATTCTGAAATGGTGGATGTCTCTGGAGTGTGTGATGGCAATGAAAACTCCCTTCCCTCTGCTCAAATACTGGTCATGGTTGGGTGCAGGCTAAATCAAGGAGAAGCCTCCACAGAGAGCCAGCCTCTTCTCAAAAACCATCACAAGAGTCCTGCTCGGTGGTGGATCTTCCACCCAGCTTTTGCCTGCAGAAAGGCAGAAAACTTCTGTTTTTGTAAGAACTAATTCCTAGTTCAGTCCTTAGAAAACAAGAACTTTGGAATTTTCAGCCATCTCTGAGCAGCAGTTCCCCATCCAGCTGCAGCACTCGGGGCTGGCTGTGGCTCCCAGTTCACTCCTGTGTTCAGAGGCTCTGCTGAACAGCAGCGTTTTGTTTCCAGCCCACAAGAGCCCATAGAGACATGCCAGCTTAGAGGCAGTGCTAAAAATCTTTCAAGAAAGGATCTGACATTTTCTTTTGTTCTCATTTCTATAGTATTTTCTTCTTTGAGAAGGTTATTTGAAGTATCTGGTGCTGACATTTAGCAAAATGTGAAATGTGAACTGGAATGGCTGTTCATAGGTAGTGACGCAGCACAGGACGGGGTGTCTCACTGGAGGGGCACTGGCCAGGACATGGAATTGTTCAAATGCTCCCAGAGCTTCTGTCTCTGCTCTGCTTTCCTCCATCTCACACAGATTAACCCACAGGCACCACTACAGGGGTGCTACATTTTACCACAGAGGTTCTCTAATCTAATGCTTCATTGCAATCAGGGACATCTCTTCCATCTCACTCCAGCAACAGAGTTTTGTGACCAAAAGGCTGTTTATGAGTGCAAATCTTTCCTGTCACAATCACCAAAAAAATCCCCTGAAGTCCCTATGTATCATTATCTCACTGTAAAAATCACCAGACAAATAAATCTGCCTCTAGCACAAAAGCTGATCAGAAGATGAAACACAGAACAAGACCTCAATAAACTGCCCTTTTTCATTTACTAAATGACTCACTGCACGGGAACAGAATTCATAGCACCAATATCCTTGAATGGAAGTTCCATTTAGTGCCACTGGATTTGTTCACTTATTTTGCCTAAAAAACAAGACACCCAAGACAATCAATAGTGAAGGAGCTGGGCACTACAGATCTTTATCACTTAAACCAGCAATGTCTGCATTATCACAACTTTAAGTGAAGAAAGAAACATCACTGTCTTCATCACAGAGAGAAAAAATACCAAGTGTTAATCTCCTTGTAAACATGGCAGCATCAGAATTTCTATCCAGAAACCACAAAATATAATAAAATCTTTTAACATCTGCTTGATTTGCCTGTGTGTTCACATTTACCAAAGAAGGCAGGAAGCTGGTGAGAAATGAAAAGGGAAAATCTGCTGCAGAAAACCCCATTGCAGCAAGCCATGACCCATCCCTAGCACAGTGCCTACCCCTAGCATCCTTTATAAGACAACAGATGTCTCAGCCACATTCCTGAAGTGAAACTATTTGCCAAAATACCCTGAAAATTTACAGCAAGGATCTGTACACACTGGAAGTAGCTTCCCAGTCCCTCAATATGCTTCCTTAAACTCCCCTGTGAGAATAAAAAGCAGAACTCCAAGGATGCAGCCATGCCCCAGCATCCCAAACGCCTCAGCACTTCTGCTGCAGCAGTTGCCAGAGACTTTTTGGGCCAGAGTTTACCTACAAGCTCTCAGGAGCCCTCACTGCTGTGGTTGGTTTGGGGGGCACCTGTGTTTATCCAAGCAGCGTGCAACCAGGGATGTGATACAGATCCTCAGGGGAGAGGCTCAGCCCTCAACTTTTCCAAGAAAAATCAGATTTATTTTACACCTGAGAGTCACTTTGCACCTGTGCTATAAACCCAGCGTTTACCAAGAGCACTCCATTTGTGGCACAAGGGCAATATTTCCAGGAGCATCAGACTTTCTACAGGTTTCTTTCAAGAAATCTCAGAAGCTCGATGCTGATTCACATTCCATTCCATACACACAAAACACCCCCTGCAGATGCTAAAATACTGACCATTTACAACAGCTTGTGCTAGTTCAGAGAAGATACAGATAAAATATCAGTGCCTTATGTGTTTTAAGGTGGCTGAAATGCAATGCATAGGGTGTAACACAGGCACATCACATCCCATCTCCAAGCAGAGACACCAACACACCTCCTGGAAGGCAGGTGGAGGGTTCCAAAGCAGGGAATCCTTTCTCCCAGGCTTTTACCTCTCTCCCAACCCTCAAGTCTCACGCGTGCCCTGGGGGTCCTTACCGGTCAGGGACTGGTCTGCTCCCAGCACATTCCATTCTGCAGGCAGTTTCAGGTGTCGAAATGCCAAAGCCACCTTCTCATCCAAGAAGTCCACGTCGGCAGCAGGCGGTCTGGAGCGGTGCAGGAAGCGGGTGAAATTCAGCGCCTGCTGGTTGCCGGCACAGGTGGCCAGGAACTGGGCGGCATCGTAGGCTTCGTCCTGGACAAACTGGAAACTCTCTTCTGCCACAACCAGAATGGGGTGACCTTCTCTAGAGGCACAAAGGGCCACCTTCACTGTCTCGCAGCAGTCGTGGCCTGCAAAATAAAACCAAGGGGAACAGTAAAGAGATCAGACATGCCGAAGAAACAACTGAGCAACTCCTTTGACATTTTGCATTCATCTGCTAAGTTATGAAGGGTCACAGCTCTAAACTGAACATCATCTCGGGCATTCCTATGCATCATCATCAGTATATTTCAGAGACTTTAAAAGGAAAAGGTGTAACTTTTCTTGATTCTTCATAAACCAAGAAATAAAAGCCACTCTTACCTGACCACACTATTTTTAATCAGCAACAAGTAAACCCAAGAGCGTTAAGTAATTCAAGTGAAGATTTTGCCAACGTGCCAATGGAAATTCCAGTCCAAACCAGTCAGGTTATACAGTCAGACTTCTCTTTTCCAGCTCCACAGGACTCCGGTAACTCACCAGAAACCAGAACCCGAATGCTGCAAAGCTATGTACTCCAAATGCTGTCACAACACTTGGCTTGTACATAAAACACCAAGACTTCACCTAAAACAAAGACCTAAGAAGCAGCAATGGCTGTGAGAGCCCAACCTGCCTGGGCATGCCCTGTCCATGCCCTCAGATCTCAGGCTCACTGCTGCACCTGCCCTTAGCAGCTGGGTTCACATCACAACACTGTAACTAAAGCTGCTCCTGATAAATAAAAACACGGAAATAACCACTTTCCATATTTACAAAACAAAAAGGTTGAAAGTTTAGTAACTTTTCAAGTTTGTTTGGTTTGTTTGGGCATGGGAAGCAAGAGAAAGACTGCCCTGGGCATGGCAGCAATTTCATTGCCTCAGAAGCTAAAAGAAGAAAAAAAGAAAATTAACGAAACCCACGACACCTTTTTTTTTTTCAGTTTTAAAGGGAAAAATATCTGGTGTGTCCAACAGGATCAGCACTTGCAATTGTCAGACATGCCCCTTCACTAACAAGGTTGGTGTTTGGAGTTCACCGTGCAGCACAGTTTCTTGTTCCAGTCTGGCTGACGTCATGGCTGTTTTTGCCAGAACAGCATGGACCCTGCACTAATTACTGGAAAAGCTTCTTTTTGCCCATGACCTCAGCATACTACTACATTCATGAAACACAGCTTAATTAAATACAAAATGACGATTTATTTTTAAAGGCTTGAAAATTCCATTTAAGACCCTATTTGTGGTCAGTGGGAAAGTTCCCTTCTTGTGTTGGGGCCCTTTACTGTTGATTTCCCTGACAAAAGGAAAAATATGTCCCTAATCTTCATGGTCTTTCAGCCAACCTTCCAAATCTGTTTTGAGGCTTTTGGCATCTGTACAAGTTTTGTCTGCTGAAAGAGGCAATCCTGAAGTTAATTGAAAGGTCAAAACTGCTATTAGGACACTGCGGGTAGCACCAGAACGGTCAGAGCTGAGGCTGTGTGGCTTCCCAAGGAGAGCAAATGCAGCTGGAAAGGTATCAAAGACAAGTGTAGAAGGGGAAGAAAACACACATGGATGAGAGCAACAGCTCAACACAAGCAGGAGGCTTGTGAAGCTGAAAGGTAAGAAAACTTCTCTTCTAGCACTGAGCAGTGAGCAGATGATGTGGCAGCTGAAGGAAGAGCAGCATTACTATTGATGTTATCACAGAGTGGAAGAGCTACTGCTCTTGCAAACACATCATGTAGACTCTACCACCTCAGCATTCCACAGGAGGAGCAGTGGCAGGGATCTCAGCAGCCCAGATGAAACCCATTTACAAACTCCACCTGTCCTCGCATGGGAGCTTCCAGTGTTCAAGGGAGCAGTAGGAAACCAGTACAGCTGTGGGGGATCTTTAATGCAGTTCAGAACTCTGCAGCCCAAACTCCACACTTCCTTGCTTTGCTCATCTTCCTGAGGACACCAGAACAAGGAGCAGGTAAGGCTTATTAATCTTGCTGATTGCCTCTGGAAGAGCAGTGAGCTATCTGCAGGCTGTAAAAGAGCCTGTGGGAGCTGATTCAAGTGCTGGGAACTTGGCTCTCCCTAACACAAAGCAGTGGAAGTTTGATAGAATATTGAGGTAAAAAAAAAGATCATAATAGATTAATAGTATTAGAAAATATTTTTTTGAATTAAAAAAACCCCCACAAGCACAACAAAAACAAAATACAAAAAGCCCAAACTAAACTAAAACAAACAAAAAGCACAACAAAACAAAAACAAAACAAGGCTATTTTCTGTCTACTCCCTAAGAATCCCACATGTAAAATAATGTGGAAAACAACCAGTGGACCTGCAGGACTGAAGTGTGGCACACAGGCAGCTCCACAGAAGCACTTCAGGACATTCCCTTCCTTGTCATGAAGCCAAACAATTCTCCCGTGGGAGAGCATAAGATCCTCCACCATGACAACTGGAAAATCCTTAGCAAGACACATTGTCTGCTGAAACCAGCACACCATGGATGCACACCAAGTTTCCCTGGGTGGAGTGTAAGTTCAACACCAGCCCCCAGATTCACCAAAGCTACAGGACTGTTCAGTAGAACACAAGGGGGTGACAAAAAGGCCACGTCCTGATCTGCAGTCAACAATGGTTCTCTCAAAACCAGCCCAGGCATCTCACAGAGCCCTGAATGGGAGGTGACAGAGCTGGTGATCTGATTCCATCTGATGGGATCAAACAAGCCTCCTGTTAAACCCTGGGGAACCTTCTTCCAAAGGGCAACTGCTCACAGGGCTTTGATGTTCTCCTTCCCTACATCTGAGAAGATGTCAGACTCAGGGGGTGTGAGTCTGGGACAGGTTCTGGCTTTTGGCAAAGAGTTCAAACAAACAAAAAAAGAAAGAAAAGCCAGTGAATAACAAGTACAGCCAATAGTAAAAAGATTGCTCAAGAGGTCTCTGCCCCCCTGCTTTGAAACTGCTACAGGAGTGATGTCAGCAAACATGTCCCCAGCACATGAACCTTCTGAAGGAACTGCTGGTGGGGCAATGCTGCTTTCTACATCAAAGGCTGCTGGTTCCTCTGCCTAGCCTAAAATCTGAACTTCAACAGCTCTTTTTCCCAGAGCATTAGCAAAAGTGAGCTAAGCTTTCTGGCACTCTCAGGAGATAAGTGGTTATCATCTGTAAAACAAGCCCAAAACTGTTTTTTATGAGGCTAAGTAATTTACCCAAGATCATAGAGGGCTCAGGGCAGTGCCACAACAGACACCACTGCTCCGTTCATCTTCTCTGCCCTGGCTGGTAGACATCAAGGCTTTCTCCTAACATGGGCTAAGGACCAAGTCATGCACCTTGCATCAGGGTGTTCCACTCTCAACTGCTGTAACTCCCCCATACACCTTCCCCAAAAGTGGAACAGAAAAGTGTCTGACTCACTTAAAAGGCAAAAAAAGCCCTCACAACCCAGGGTGTGTCAGGAAGAGTGATGAGACTATTTATAACCTATTTATGAAAGTGTGCAGCAGTATCCTGCTTCAAATTTTACCTCCTCTGTCAAACATGGCAGTGCTCCTACCTTGCTGACATCTCAGACTGCACAGAATGACTTGATGTGCACGTCTGGGCTTCTTGGATTCATAGTTTTTTTTCCACAAAATGAAATTCTGTCACTTACATGCTGTTTTAAGTGTGATAAAAGCCAAATAACCCACCCCTTAGTTCTTCCTGCATTGCATTTTGCCCCATTTCTCCTTCTGCTCCTCAGTGACTATATTTACCTTGGAAACAATTCACTACTTGAAGCTGGTTTGAGAAGTGCCAACATATGGCAGGAGAAATACAGAAACTGAAAAACTAGC
>JAOEGS010020875.1:0-66260 GCA_025447755.1 Corythornis vintsioides | reverse complement strand
GGGGGGTTGGACTAGATGATCTTCTAGGTCCCTTCCAACCCCTAATATCTATGAATCTATGAATCTATGAAACAATTCACTACTTGAAGCTGGTTTGAGAAGTGCCAACATATGGCAGGAGAAATACAGAAACTGAAAAACTAGCTGAGGCTGTGCAGAGATGGGTGCAACAACTGCTTCTGTTGGGATAAAGCTAACTCCTGACTACAGAATTCCTTACTGTGACACCTCATGAAGCTTGCTCTGGAGGAGAACAAGAACAGAAAAATGAAAACATGGGGTTCTGTTCTCTCTGTACTTGGAGATTAGATGCATCAGTGTGATAGTACTGCCTCCTCTGCACAATAAAGATACAGAACACTGAGCAGGAGAACAGGTGGGGATTCCTGAGCTCAGTCAGCAGCAGCCAAGTTAGTGTGTAGCCTTAGACCTGGCCAGCTAACTGGTACCTGTGTCTTTGGTCTGGGCTGTGGTTGAAAGGACAGGAGCAAAACTCTACAGACCTGTTCTCATTAAACAGTGTGCACATGGAGACAAAATACCCCTAAACAGAGCTTTACTAAACCATGATTTAATTTCCTACTCCTCTCAAAGTGGAAATCCTGTCCAAACCTCCTCTATTTTCAGAATTCACATTTAGCTATCAAACAATGGGCCCCCAGCCTGGGCAGCTATTTAAAGCCCTGCTGGAAACACATGTTTGGGTTTGCCTGGTAGGTGACTAAGGACTCCAGTGATAACTGCATCCTCTGAGGTGCCATGGTGGAGCTGAGTTGGAAGAGGTCTTCTGAAGAGATTTAAGGAGGGCAGGAAAGGCAGTTAACAGATGTGGTGAAGCTAACAGGGTATCCTGGATTTTCACCCAAGACATGTTGCCATCTGCTGGTTCACAGGGAAGCTGAAGGGATCTCCTATGGCCATGCAAAAAAGGTGGGGATTTTTCTGCTTCAAAAATCCCAAATTGTAGTTCTGAAGAGTCCATATTGGAAGTGCATTTGCATGATTTACACAGTTACTCTATTCTCACTTGCAATACAGGAAGCCTTGTGCAATGCACAGGCACAGCACCAGCAAGAGACAAGAGTCTTTGTTTTTCCTTTTAAATCCTCGACCATTAATATGAAGAACATAGACATATTTTTTTAAGGCCCCTTACATTGCTTTTAAGGCCCTTTTTACTCCTAAAAATCTATAAAGTGTAAGACTCCACACATTAAATCCTAAATCATTTCAATACAGATTCAATCACTTTTTCCTGTGACTGATGTCATCTGGAACTGGCATAATTTCCTTTTAATTACACTGCCTAAAGCCATTAAGAACACCAAAGAGGACTGCAAAAAGTCTTCTTGGCTATGCTGTTTTATTCTATTTTAGGGCTTTTTGTTTCATAATTAAGAGTATTTTCAAATCCACAACTGGTACTGCCAAGTGGTCATTTGTTATGCAACTTGTTTACCCTTTTGGTCTACCAGAACCAAGATTGTAATTCATGAAATATATTGTTTTTCTATGAAAAGTTGTTTCTTAGGGGAAAACACAACCTGTGGTAGAAGAGAATAAAACATGAACATATGTAAACGATTTCACAGTAAAAAGAAAAGTTTGAAATGAAGATTATTTCCAAGCCAATTTAAATTACTTTTTAGTCCATCCTTTTATCCGCTAGGAAGAAAGTAAATAAAAACCAAAACATTGAAAACTATGGAATTAAGAACAAGTTAAAGGCTTGACCTTCTTCACCACCTTAGCTTAAGCATGGAGAGAGCTCCAAGTCAAGGCATTTGGAGTACACAAGAGTGTTTCAGCCCTGTGGAAGCTCCTGACAACCAGCTACCAGCAAGACAGTCTCCCAGCTCCTTTTTCTGCCTCTAACTTTGCTCCTCCTCCCGTTTGAAGCCCATATAAGAATCCTGCACCTTCTGAGATCAACCAACAGGAAATGTGGAATTTAGATGCTGCAGTGCAAAGGCTCAGAGTGGTACCACACACTGCAAAGGTGACTGCTTCTCAGTTACCTACTTCCTATCTCAGTGACTTTCATGTTCAGTCCTCAGACATCTCTCAAATGAAATCTGAATTTCATCTCCAATTTCCTCCACTGAAGCTCTTCTGCATCTCCCACGTACTACAAACCAGCCTTTAACCAGTGGTACAGCCAGCACTGGGATGGCACAGAAACTTGCACTAGATGCACCACAACATTTTGGGAGCTTCCCCTGGGAGAAAGTGCTCCTCAATCTGCCCAAGAGCTTCCTGATGCTGAGATGGCTCCACTGCCCACAGCAGGCTGTGGTTATGGCTTTTGACTCATGTGGACATGGATGGGGTTGTTCCTTCTTTTGTTGGATTTTCTGCCAGATCATGATTTGAGGGTTTTTATTATTAGGGTGTTTTTTTCCAGCAGAGGAAGAGCTGCTCTAGCATCAGGGACAGGCAGTGAGGTGCTGTCTTGCAATGAAGTTTCACTTGGCTGCTTTGACACAGGCTTTCTTCACTACCAAGTGCAATCTGATGGCCATTCAGTCCCAGTTACCCTCCCTACCCCACAGAGATGCTGGGAAGAGAAAGATGTATTGAAGATGACAATGGACACAGTTACTACAGTACCCAGGACTTGCTGAAAAGCTTGGTTTATTACTAACACTAAGCAAGACAAGAATCCATGACCTAAGCAGACACTTTTCCCCATTTCAGCAGCAACCAGTTTAGCAGCAGAGCTGATACCATCTCTCTGCACCCTTCCCTGCTTACACCTTCACTACTTTCTTAATACCCAAACTCCAGCAACCAAGAGCTTGCAACTAATGACACCCAACCACCCGCAATATCCAGTGCCATTACCTCTCTGCCTGCCACACTGATGGGCCCCAGGGTGCTGTCTCACCAAACAACATGTGAAATTGTTCTGCAGAACTTCAGAGTGCCTCTGGTACCAAGGAAAATCTCTTCAGTTACAGAGAATTTGAAACAGAGCATTTAGAGACTGAGCATTGTTAACAGTGATGGGAAAGCAGGAGTTAAATTCTGGTACCTTTCACCATGGCCAGCACAAGCTCAGTTGGACAACATAACCTGATTTGATCTTAGGATGCCAAAAGGAGCTTTTATTTAGGTAAAGTCTGTCATGATTCAGAGAATTTTCACAAACAGCAAGAACTCAGGTGTATTCTGACAGCATCTATTTCCATTCCCTTTAATTTCTCATCTAAATCCACCTTATGTTGTTGAGATGATGTTATATTTTTAATGTGAATTCATATGAAAGCTTTCCTGAAACATTCTACTTAATTTTGGCAGAAATGTAATCAAGATATTTATGTTTTCTGGTTTGTTTTTTTTTTTTTTCCTGCCTCCAGACATCACCAAAAATACTGACAAAGTCAAGAAAAAAACCTGAAATCTGGTTTCATTTTTGCATCAGCTTTAACAGGTTCATGGTTACCCCTTTCACACCCCTGAAGGACTTCACCTGGAGTCTCCTGGGGACCATATAACACTGAGAATTTGTTATGAGGATGAGGAAGAGCCCCCAGGCCCAGAAGGGAAGCAGAGGAGGTCCAAGGCACACAGGGAGGCTCAGGACTCTTGAATGAATCAGCCCTTCCTTCACACAGGGAACAGGGGCTCACAGGGATGCTCAACACCTCTGCACTGCAGGGACAAAGATGGTCAGAGCTGGAAGGGAAGGAAGAGATTTTGGCCTAAAGATGGAAGAGTTTCCTTGCTGAGCACTTGTGAAGTGCCTGTGCCTGGGTGTTTAAACAAGGGCTGGTCTCCCACACACTGTCTCTTGTTCATGGCTAATCCTGCAGCGAGGTCGGATAACACCAGCTCTGAGTCACCACAACCATCTCCAGGGCAACAGGCTGAATATACAGTGTAAACACATGACTACAGATTCACTGTAGAGTTCAGGAAGGAGGAGGAGGAGGAGGAGGAGGAAGAGCTGGGCTGAAATAAGTCATGCTTTTATTGAAATCAGAGGAGTCACTGCTGAAGCAACACTGGACAAATGCATCAGTCTCAACAGAGGATATGAAAAACATTTTTTTTCCCCCATTTTGCTTCTCCTCACCTACCCCTTCACCACTAAGGGGTTTTTTTTCCTCAGGTAATTTTTCCAAAATGAGGTATGAGCACAGAAGAGGGTGTTACCCAAATGACTGCTTGACCTCTAGGAAGTCACCTGTTCTCTTGCACCACAACACGAGACAATGAGACTACCTTTCCAAAAGGTTCATTAAACCATTGCCTGATACAAGCTGTATGTTGGGACAGCACCCATTCCTATTCAACATCCTGCACCACCAGAACACAACTTTACTGGGTATTAAAATCAAATTTTAAAAGGTAAAAAATAAAAATAAAAGACCATTGTAAGCACAGGAACAATTGAGAGCAATTCCCTCCTTTCCCTTTGAATCATGATCCTGAGTAGAGTCAGATTTCCCACGAACAGCAACAAAACCAGCCCCAGGGAGCCCTTCCCAGTGAGTCAGTCCCATTTGGGGCTGGCAGGAGAGGCAGAGCCCAGAGCATCACCCCGGGCACCGCCTGGCAGCCCCTGCCCCAGCCGCAGCCCCCAGCGGCCTGCAGGGCCGCAGCTGATCGGAGAGCAAAGCCTGGCTCCTGCCCGGAAAGCCCACGGAGTCTGCTGGCTCCCACACGGGCTGAGGGGAACACTAAAGCTTTTCAGTTCCTTTCTTGGCGACACAGCCGCTGTCCCGAGGGGGAGGTGAGGTCATTGCAAGTGGGACTGGCAGAGCCCTGCACCCGCCACACAAAAGCAGGGAAGGAGTCACCTCCTCTCCTCCCTCCTCTGGGAGAAAAGCAGCACTCATCTAATTGATTGCACAGGGCCCCAGTCGTCAGGAACCATAAAAAGATTTCTCTTCCCAAGCCGGTTGAACAACCCCAAGAGCACAAAAAGAGAAGGAAAGAAAAGAATACGGCGGCCAACTCATTCCCAGGAAGAAAAACTCCTCAGTCCAAACTTTCCATCACGTGCATCTCTCCAGAAACAATCCTTCTAAGACAGATAAAATGGCAAACTCCAACCCACACTGGATGGCTGCAGTTAAACCGTGTGCAGTGAAAACAACTGGGGGTTTTCTCACACTGCTGTCCATGTGCTGCATGGCAACCAGTCAGAATGAAAGGTTAATGGTGAGGACTGCAGCCCGGAACATGCTCATTCCCACGGTCCTGGAGTCACCAAAGGAAGGAGCTGTGCTGATGGGTTTGGATTTTAATGGCAGAGGCTTCAAATGAGCAGTGGGTGCTGATGGGAGAGCCCAGCCCACCTGAGCTGGCTGTGCTGGGGGGTGGCACTGAGCACTGTACAGCACCTGACACTGCAGGAGCTTCAGAGCCCATGTTTGTTCTCATCTGCAGGTCAGGAGTTGGGGAAGAGGAGCTCCATTTCACCAGAACTCAACAACACACCTCATCCAATTAAGCAGATCCCAAGTGTACACAGGACTTCACCAGGCTGGACATCATTTGGACAACAGCATCTCTAACCTGGAAATTGTGCCTTCCCTTATCTTACATTTAAAAGCTTCTCATTATGTGTAAAAGTACCTGTCTATTTTCTGCTACAGAATCCCATAGTTTGCATATTAAATTATTGCAAGTTCAGAATCATAACTCCAGTGAAATCAAGCAAGAGATATTTAAAAGGCAAAAGCAGTCATCCAAACCCTGCATTCTACTCTCTATGAATGCGTAGATGAAGAAAAACAAAACTAACAACACAACATCATATTTAAGTCCACTTGAATTAACCAGATTTTGTAGACTGAAACACCATATGCAAAGAAAAGCAAATTTTTTACCAGGAGAAATTGTCTCTAGACTGCCAGGATTAATCTTTCTTGTGCTTGTGCAGTGTTGGACAGTTGAGCCAGTGAAGACCAAGTAAAAAACTACATCATCTTCAACTTTATCTTCTTCAGTCAGCTGCACTGTAATAACAGAGTCACCCTAAGAAAAAGGACAAGAAAAAAGGTTAGGTTTACATTTGAAAGAGATTTATCACACAAAATAAAACTGTCCATTTCTATCTCATCTCCCCATACATCACTGACGTGTCCTAAAATTATATAATCTCTGAGACACTGAGAACAGACTGTGACCTCCAGCCCCTTTGCTATCCAGATCAAAACCAGTTGGATGCCCCAGTTCTACCCTGCAGCTGCACTGACCAGCTCTCTGCCACCACCCCATTGAGCATATGCTTAAGTCTGAAAATCTGGAAAAGATTTGGTTATTATTATTATTGCAGATTATGTAATTCTAATTTGCATACCCAACAGAACTTTTGTCATTTCACTTCAAACCTTCTCCTCCAGGTCACTCTGTTTGTCCTTTAGCAAACAGAACTATGAGAGAAAAAGCCCAGAGTTCCAAGCCCTGCTGCACACCCTGCCACGTCAACCACCTCCCATCTGCAGCTCACAGCTCCCTGCTCTCCCTCAGCTCAGCCTCCTCTCCACCTTGCCACAGCCTCCTCCTCCAAATTCAAGTCCAGTTCTTCTCCTCTGATCTGACCTGTCTGCTTCACTACCAGCCCCTGGGCTTAAAAACAAATATATGGGTCAGTATGAAAACACACAGGAAGAAAAACATTAATTTAGAAAGCTGAATGAGACAGTGTGTCTAGGCTGAAGTTCCAGAGGCTGCAGAGTTACAAATGCATGTTTTGGGAAAGTCTCATATCTATCAGACCAGACTTCCAGCTGGGGAGAAAGGAACCTTGTAGCAAAAGTGTATGTTGTGTATAGTCAGTGTTAAAATAAAAACAGGTGTAAAAAGAAATAAATCAAGTTTTAAATTCAAGCATGACCAGTTCACATGCTGAGTTAAAAACGAAGTATTTAATTTCTAGCAAACGGATCCAGGATTGAGAGGATGTTCAAAACAACAAAAGCTGAAGTTTTAACCTACAAACCCTTTGGGCTGTGTTGGTTATATCCCTCTTTGTTCAAACTGTTCCTCCCTTCAGGCAAGAACATACAATGAACTTAAAATACAGGTGATATTTCAGGATGTTCATCAACAAGGCTCCTTGTTTAAAGTAGTAGCTGTTGAAGGAGATTTTTCTTTTATTTAACTCAGGAATCAAGTACAGCTAGTCCAGTTCCTATGAAAGGAAAGCAAAACCACAGTGTACTCAGGAGAAAACACCTGTCTGTCCATGCCAACTACTCACATTTCAGGGAAAAGCAATTTAATTTGCAAAAGCTGATTTGTTTGGGGTTTTTTAATCAACAAAAAACATGAAAATACATGTAAGAAACCCCAGCATCAGAGGTTCCAAATAACCTGAAATCTGTCTAAGACTTGGGGGGGGGGAAATAATAAAAAAAGACAGATCTTCTATAGATGCCTGACCTGATTCTGAAGGTGGCCCTGCTCTGGAGGGTAGTCAGACTAGACACAAGTGAGGACCCCCAAGGTTTAATATTGGACCCAACACTGATTAACATGTTCCTAAATGATTTGGAGGTTGAGATCAAGAGCACCCTGCTGAAGTTTGCAGATGACACCAAAATCAGAAGACTGGAAGACCTGCCCTATGAAGAAAGGCTGAGAAAAATGGGTTTGTTCAGCCTTAAGAAGGCTTAGGGGAGATCTTATTGCCATGTACCAGTGTGTAAAAAGTTCAGCTACTCAGTGTAAAAAGGCTACTCAGAGGATGGAGACTCCCTTTTCACAAGGGGGCATATGGAAAAGACAAGGGGTAATGGGTACAAGTTACTCCTGGGGAGAGGCTGAGTGGAGTCCAGAGGAAACTTTTCACCATGAGAACCATTAGATATTGGAATAATCTCCCAAGGGAAGTGGAGGATTCCACTACACTGCACAGTCTTAAGACTGATCTTGATAGGGTGCCAGGGCCACCTCATTTAAACTGTACAGAATTTACCTGAAAAGGCTGGACTTGGATGATCCTCAAGGTCCCTTTCAACCTGGTATTTTATTATTCTATGACCTCCAGCAGTGCTTTCCAACCAAATTATTCCACTCTGTATATATTTTAATTCAATTTATTATAGTTATTATGTCTAGAAGGAGCATGAATTATCATCAGTTGATAGCCAGCTAAAGGGCTCTTCAGCTCTAAGCAGCACTTCATGGTGGGATGACTTCCACTATCTTCCTCACTCCTCTTCTAGAGGACTCTCCAGCACCAGACTGAAGGAGAACATTCAGTATCTTTACAATAACTCTGTATGTCTTTTTTTTTTTTTACTTGAGATTTTACACTGTGTGCAATATCTTCATCAAGAGCAATAATGTGCCATTTGAATGTTTTGAGCTTCAGTTTATTCACAGGTGTCCTCTGAGCCCTCTCTTGGCTCTGCTGGTATGCTATGTGATGTGATAGAGATCCCAGTAGCAACAGAGCAGACACTAAATAAGAATATCCTCCTTCAACACACATCTCTGCTTTCCAGTTACTAACAGTTTTGTTGTCCACTGCTAGCTTGAGCTTCATTTTAAGAAGTTGTATTCAAACAGTGTATTTCTTTGAAAAAGTAACAACACACAGAACAAACTCTTCGCTTTCCAACATTTTTGGATTTAAAAGAAAATCAGTTACAAATGCAGCCAAATTCCTCCAACCCACATAGAAGACTTTCCAACAGCCCTATTGCATTCAGCCTCCAAAAACATTTTAATTGAAGTATGTTTACCTTTATTCATTTAATATTGTCCAAGAAATGTCATCTGTTCAGTATCACTGCCACACAAGGTGGTTATTATAACCCCTCTTTCATCCCCAATGGCTAGAAAGGGGAGGCCAGCCTGCCAATATCCCTTTGGTGAAAGTACAGGCAGATCAAAGCCATTCTCTGGAATGCTCCAACAAATAAGAATAATTTAATTTCAAAACTAGTTTGGATCGACTAATATTTACTTGGCTTAAAGCCCATTGGAAATGAAAACATTCCATTTTGGTCCATTCATGAAGGAGGTCACCCTTGCCCTGGTTCAGATCTGACGAGCTCTGGTTTCAGATAACTGTAAGGGGATGTAAAGAAGGTGGATGTGGCTCTTGCCTCTCAATACATTCCCTTTCTCCAACCAAAGGAGAAAGCCAAGGAATGGGTGGAAAAATCCAAGCCTAACTGACCTCGGGCTTTAAACTAATATATATATATATATATAAAATGAATATACAGACACATACATACACTTTCAACTGGTGTATCCCCAAACCTTTGGCTAAGTTAAGGCAGCAGAAATGCAATTATCTCTAAAAAAAAAAAAAAAAGCCTAAGTGCTGATAACTAGACCTAAAAATCAGTCCTAGATAAAAAATGCACCTGTCAGTGTATTTTGCTGGCATTAGGACAAGTCCATCTTAACAGGTATTTCTTTCCCAGTGCTGCAGCTAAAGGTATGTGGAGGGTGTGTAGGCAAAGTACAAGCAGCTCTGAAGAATCATTTCTTTTTCAGACTTGGGCCTTTGTACCTGTTGAGACAAACTATTTACCTTCAAAGGCTGCTTTTTTTTTTTAACTAGGTGACCTCAGCAATATCTGAAAGTGGCAGTGAAGCAAACAAAATATTTAAGCTCAAAACAATTGAGATTACTCATTAAGTCAAAAATACCACCTTCCAAAAATAAGCAATTGTTCTAGGCGTGTACAGATACCTTCCTTTTGGATTTCAGGCACCAGAAATCTGCCTGGTCTGGTGGAACTGGTCAGCATTTGGGATCACAAGGACAGTCCAGAATTCAAGGTTCAAGATGAAAACCACGAGTTTAGCCAGGGGGAATTTCAGGATATCAGCTCTGCTGGCAACAAGCACATTTCTCTACAGTCAACTATGAAGGGTAAAATATTCTTAGCATGCTTGGTGAGAAATTTTCAAGATTCTAAAGAAAAAAACCAAGTAAGCTGCATTTTTATAGCTGAAACTTGTGATTCTTTAATTGGTGTTCCCCTCATGGTTCACACTGGGAATTTTGAAGTGCATGATCTAACCCACTAACCACCCCCTCGAGCCTCCACACACACATGGAGGCTAAAAATACTTATGAAAATGAAGCATGCATTAGATAGCAAGACTGAAGCACTCAAGCATCACTTGAGCATTCTACTTTTAATGAGAAAACACTAATCACCAGTACCAGTGAATATGGTCTACACAGAGCAGCAAATTGCAGCTGGTGCCCATTGCCATCTCTGGCTGTTTCACACAGGAAAAAACTAGCCAGTGAAATCCTCCTGAAGGGAAAAAAAATCCATGAGTTTGAGATTGACATCCAAGGAAAGAATCCTTCCTCCCACTCCATTTCCTCCTGAGAGCTCCTGCAGACATCAGCATTATGATGCTGTGTTGAAGAGGCTGGATTAGGTGCTGGATTAGATGAGTAAATGTAACCTGCCACTGTCACAAGTTCTGTTTTGTTTCCACTACTCATAACATGAATCAGATGCTTGTTGGGTCATTGCTTATTGCATTATGTTGGGACACAAAAGGAGAAATACGCTTTTGAAACAACTGGTTTGTTGTTGGGGTTGGGTTTTTTTTGCCTTTGGGGAGCTCTAAATAGCTCTCAAGAGAGTTGCACTGTCCCCAGGATGACAGCACAAAAAAACACAAAATTCTGGTTTCATCCACCTACTTGAAGTAATTCAGGCTCATTGGTACCTTTACTTACTCATTTTTATATGGAGTTCAACTTGCTGTCACCCCAGCTCCTGCTCAACACAGAGGATGGGGCTGTAATTACAGCAGGAGCCAAGTCCTTTCACATCCCTGTGCTTTGAGTCCCGTTTCATTGATGGAGAAACTCATGGTTCAAACACACTGAGTGGTTTTATTCAAATAGCTTTTAAAGGCAAAGCTGCCTTTCAATCAAAACTTTTTCTCTGGGAAGTGTGCAGGAGTGACAGCAATTAGATTAGACAATCAAAGAGAAAGTTGAGACAACTCGACCTCAAATTCACAACTGCCAAATACTCCGAAATCAGCTGGAGGATGAAGTGGCAAATGCAAGGCAGCTTGAGAAAAAGTAGCTCAAATCATCCCACAAGGAAAAAAAAAAATAAAAAAAATATAATTGTTTATATTCCTGATGGTTCATTACCATCTACCTCTGCCAGTACACAAAAGCTAAACTTCTGTTCCCAGACTGTGTCCCCATCTTGGCTGAGTATCTTAGAAGATCCCTCCCATCTAAGGTTACTTGGGGTTGGAGCAAACATGTGTTTAACCCCCTGGAGAACTCCATCTGGAAAGGACACCCACAGCACATGGACATCTCCATGCAGAATAAACCAGGTGCAGCCACATGGGCTCCTAACTGCAGAAGGAAATGGGACCTTGGGCAACTATTTTTAGAGCAAACATGACAGTGCTCTCATCCCCTGGAATAACCCTTTCAATTGAGTAAGGGTTGGATTCCAGTTTTTCTAGGTCTGACTAAGCATTCTGGCCAGGCAGCTGCAAGACAGGCACCAAGCACCATCACTGCTGGCTCATAAACCCAAAGGTGCTCTCCTTCCACAGCAAGAAAATGACCCATGTCCAACAAACTCTTACAGGCTGCTATTCCCAGGTTAACAAAAGCAAATGAGTAGCTCAGTGCTGAGGGGTGGATTCTGGGATGGGTCCTACCTCCAAAACATCCATCTGAGTCACCTTCCCCCTCTGCCTTAGCACAGGGTGAGGTAGTCAGTGGACCTCACAATCTCAAATGCATTTTCTCCCATGGGAAATTTATTAGGGTTTGAGTTGCCTCTTGGTACTTCACTTTGAGATATGAAGCTGCAGCTTGAAACATCCATGATTCCATGATTCTATCCACCCCCTTTTGCAGATGTGGCCATTTACCTTGCAAGCTCCCAGCACAAGTATATAAAAGGAACAGTTGTGGGAGGAAGCCAGAAGTACCTGTTAGAGCAAGCTAAAAGCAGACATTACAGGCATCCTCAATTTTGCCAGTATGCACTGACTCAGAGGAGCATTTAGGAGAAAAATCACATCAAACAGAGTTTATTCTGCAGAACTCCAATCCCCAGAAACAAAGGTAGGGCTGTGAAATCTGTCTGAACATGAGTGGCTCTAGAAATCCTTCCTCGCCTGGAGATATCCCCTTTGATAAAGGCAGTGACCTAGGTCAGGAGTGTGGAGAAAGATGGATGTTGTTCAGCTGGAGTGTTGCAACCTCCTGCAGATAAAACCTCCAGGGAGAGACTCCAGAAATAAACAGAGTGGCAGGTTGCCAAGTGTGGGGTAGATTTGGGTCCTTTTTCACAGTGGGTGACGTCAAACCCCTTGATCTGCAGGAGCACGAAGCAGAGACAGCTTTTGTTCTCTTTAAATGTAAAAAATCACTTCAGATGACAACAAGAGTGACTCTAATAGTTTAAAAAATAGCGTTATTTAATAAAACTACATCTCCAAACCTCACTTGATTTCTCAATTAACAGCAGTGCTATCTATCATTTCCACCTTTCAGGTTCATGGCACAGACACTGAAACCCTCTGTGATGGGAAAGATTTTGCAAAGCAGTCTCTGACCCTTGGGAAAATGCACACCCAGACCATAACATCTGCACACAGGCCACCAAAAAAGCAGAATACTGGTACATTTTACTGCCAGCCTGCACAGCAAAGCAAAATGATACTTCCATATTTCATTAATCCCACTCTAAGCTAAATGAGCTCTGCCAATCCAGACACAAAGCCATGACTGAAACACAGACATATATGCAAAATAACTTTCTTCTCTTCAACACTTTTTTCCCCCTCACAGGTGAGAAAGAATCTGATCCAAAAATAAGATGAAGTTTAGCACACTAATAGATCAAAAGTCAACTCAGGGCAAAGCAGGGATGCAAAGTCAATAGACAATTTACTTCAGGCTCTTTGGGGAAAAGGAGTATGTGGGAAAATATGGACATATTATAAACATATCATAAAGAGCCCTGAAGTGTCACCTGCAGGCCCAAGCTGACTCCCACAGATCCATCCTGAGACTGCTCCAAGCACAGCACAGCACAGACACCCCCAGCTCTGCAGAGCCAGGATCCTTACGGGTGATTGATAACACACCCTTACAGGCACAGCTTGTGCCAAGCCAGTCCAGGTGTCTGATCCTGCAGCAGGGGGTATTTGCAAAGAGATGAATGGTTTGAGGAGAGCAAGGAGGGGGGTCTTGACTACTCTGAACCAGTGAGAGCAACACAAACTCCTGCAGAAGTGAGTACATGAGGAGATCCACGCCAAGTAGCCCACATGCTTTGCCAGAGCAGGTCTCTGTGGGTTTCCAAAACAGCTCAGAGATGAATCTTTACTGAGCATCAAGATGCTGTTACAAGTGTCAGACACATATTAATCCAGGCATCTAGAAGGAATCTCTACAGACTGCCAACAGAAAATCCATCAAAGTAACAGGATCTTGTTAGTGCTGAAAGAGACAGATGATTTATCTTTATGGGTACATCTTTGTGACACACCACTTTGCTACACAGAGCCAGGCAATCTAAGACCAGACTGTTAATAGCTCATTTGGTTCTACCAGTGCCTCAGCACAGGGATCCACATGCTCTGCAGCACTTCACTTCCAACACTTGTTCAGAGAGTGCTTAGTGCATCTGCTCGGTGCTGGCCGGGCCATGCAGACCATGCAGCCATTTACAGAACTCAACAGCCAAAGCCATTTCTAATCATTTTTAGTGATAACATTAACTGCAACAGCAAAATGGCAAAAATCAATGTTAAGGAGCAAAATTAAAAGGATGGGGAAAGTGCCATTCGGTCATTTCTGCTGCATGCAAACATCTAGAGAAGGACTGCTATGGTGTTTGTACTGCTTGGGTGACATTATCAGTGCAGTGAAGAAAATATTGATTTAATTTTTCCTTTGAGTCATTTAGTGCCAGGCAGATAGTTCACTGAAAATGAATGTGTACTTTGCTGCCCTCCATCACCATGGTCTGGCTGTGATACCTTGTTCATCCTAAAGACTCTTCTGTTCTTCACAACAAAAACCACACCACCAAAGCAGCCACTGCTGTTACCAGCTGCTTGAGTGACTGACAAAATCTCCTGCTCATTATTCACGTAGCAGTAACAACAAAGCTGTAATGCCTGGGTGATGTTACAGCAGGCAGTATGAGTGTGTTCAGTGACTAACAGAAATCAGCTATGTTTTTTGCACCAGAGAGGTGGAGAGAGTCACAATGCCTTGAAGATAAAGTGCACTTCACAACACAGTATTTGAAACAACATCCTATCACTGGAGTGTTTCCACAAATAGCCTTGAAGTATCTTAAATTAAAAAAAAAAAAAAAAGCAAACCAGGTTTGAACACTAACATGCAAAGGCACAAGAAAGCAGAAATACAGTGTTTTCCTTGTACTTCAGCCTCCTCTATATTCCAGCAAAACTCTCAAAAAGACAGAGCTCAGACTGTGTTTCAAAGCATTTCTCTTCCTGCCAGCTGCAAAATATCCTCACCAGTTTTTAAATATCCCAGGACAGTCCTCAGAGCTACTGCAATGACTGAGGCACTTTTCCAAGTGACAGGTTTTGCCATTAAAGAACAGAAACCATTATCTTGCCCAAGTACACACCCCCCTCCAACCACTACTACTACATATACTAAACTTTTGTAGTGCTTAGAAGAAACACTTTGAAGCAAAGATCCAAACCCAGGCAGCCCTGAAGGGAGCAGCACAGAAAGTGTCCTGAGACAGACCTGCCACTTGATGGCAGTGCACAGCATCCATCTCTGCACAGAACAACTCACAGTTGAGATTATTTTCCACTTAAGCACAATATGGAATTGCTTTCCTGAGCAAGGCAGAGGACAAGCACTTGCAGAGGCACGGCATGCAGCACAACCTTCAGAAGCAGAGGCATTGCAGAGCGCAGGAGATTTGAAAGGTTATTTGAAAACATTGTGCCTTGCATCAAATCAACTTCATAATCACTGCTCTGATATCAGCTCTGCTGTCAGAACTGCCTCTAGTCTAATAAAATGATTGTCAGCACCTCATTACAGAAAATAAAGGAGGGATGTCTATCCTGATGAATGAGATGGGAAATTTGTTTGGCAATTCTCAACGTAAGAATATTTATGGACTCTATATAAATACTTTCTGCAGAGCAGCACTAGTTGAGGTGTTTTCATACTCTTAAACACCAAGTCCTGATCTCTGATGCTCATTCCTCCTGAGGAAAGGCAAAACTGTCAGCCAGAGCTGGGGATGGGACAATCTCTGCTTAGCATCTTTGCAGACACTAACCAGCTGATCAGCTACCAGAAGAGATGAAGAGCACTAAGTTCAGAGTCCAAGACATACACATTATTTCACCCAGTTTTTATAAAGCTTAGTGTGAGAAGTAATTCCTTTTACAGTTTCAGAAAACAGATTGAATCCAATAGCTCCCCACAAGAGGAGACTGTTGTCTCCTCTGCTTTTCACTCCTAACCTATACCACTCCAGCATCTTTCTTCTGGAAGTCCTTTTATTTATAGTTCACAGGTAATGCTGCAAACTTGTGGTGAGTTAAGGACAGAATTCCAGACAAGAGCTCCAGACCTTAAGCTAGACCATTTATTGTTTATAGGCACATTCATATCCACTAAACAGGATCACAGAAGAAAAGATCAAACAGATAATTATGGGAGAAGGGCTTTGAAACCAAATCACCAGCATTTTTCATTTCAGATAATCTGGAAGAATAATTGAGAAAGAGCTTCTGAGCTGCAGTTTTGTCTATGGCTTATCCTGGAGGCAAGCAGTGCTGATGCTCAGGCACTTCTGACTTCTCCAGCCAAAGCTGCCTCCAGTAAATGCCAGAGTGCCCATCTCACAGCAAGTCCTACACTAACATCACCCAGGTCTGAAGAAGACACCTCACTCAGAGGAGCAAGCCAAGCAAACAATTTCACTAACTGGGCAACCCGAAGTCTTCATTTAGGTACCAGAGAACTGAGAAGCAGCAGCAGCTTGCCAGGGGATGGTGCAGGGCTCAGGTGCCCATGTCAGCTGGAGGGATGGCTTCCTGCACAACATGGACCAGAACTTGGGAAGTGGAGGATGAAAAGAAACTGGATTAAGGACCTGAGTGACAAAAACTTAAAAAGATGAAATCAAGAACAGTTTAGTGAGGAAACTTTTTCCTGCAAAATGAAAGCAGAGCCAGACAAGCTGCAATGTGCTCCTCTCAAAAGATGAGTTTATTCAGGCACCCCAAATGACTTGAAAACCAACCAAGAAGCAGGTTCTTCCACAAGCAACACAAGCATTTTATTAGTAAAAGGTCCTCAGAGGCCTTCCACTCATTCATAATTCAAAGACATTTTGAAGGTGGGGCAGAAAACTAGTTTGTCATTAAGAAGAAATCAAGTACCCAACAAATAAAAGACAAGAAGTTTATCAGATCCTCTCAACACAGAGCTGAGCTAAAGATCAAGGTTGGTTCTCCCCTTGCCTGAGGATCTTGAAAAAGACAAGACTTCAGTATAGTGATTTTCATGAGAAATTGCCACATCAAAAGCATGCAAGGTATGTTCTACTTTTTCTGGTGGACTGATCTCAGATATTCAGGCATCCCAGTGGCCTCTGTCACCATAGATGCCACAGAGCAAACAAATTCAGCATTAGTAGAAAAGTAACTAAACCACAGCTGCCATTCTCATGACATTTTACTGTAGGACTACAAAGGAATTTTATTTTGTCCTTTTGTCCCTTTGGTGGAGGTTTCTGAAGATCATTAATTCCCTAGCACATGGGGCTGTAGTCCCACTCGAGCTGGTTCCAGGCAGGGTAAGAAGGCACTGCCAGGCAGATGTGTCTGCACAGCCCCTCTCTGCACCCACGGGCACAGGAACCACAGCACCTGGGACAGATGCTGCTGCCACAAGCCTCAAGCCCTCAGCCCCTCTGTATGATGAACTTTGTTCTTAAATCCTTCAGAATCTATTCAAAAGAAGGGGTTTTTTTCTTCAAATATAAACATCAGAGGTTATCACAACTGTTTTTCTCAGGAATAAAACACTGCACTTCAGTAGGACATTGTTCTGTGTGGAATATGTAACTGGGAAAAACATATTATAAGCATTATCCTTTTCTTCCCATTTCAGATTAAAGCAGCACACTGGGAAATCTACAGTAGGTCATTCATTAACAAAAGAGAGGACCTACTGTACCCACATCCCAGGTTGTATTAAGAGAGGGTCAATGCATTCTTTGAGGCTTTTGAAGTTCATACTTCATTAAGTTGCATGACATTTTGGCTTGGAAGTGGGAGCTCTCATCTCTATCAAAACTTTCCTTGAGAAACTCTGCAGGTTATACAGCTCCTAAGTGGCAGTTTATACAAGAGACTCCATCCACAGACTTGATTAAAGACCAAAGTCAATGGAAGCATTTTTATCAATTAAGTGTTTGCCCTCCCATGCAATCACCAGTTATGACACATTTGGGTTTGTCACTCCAAATAACATGGGCACACCTTAGACAAACCATGCAGAGTAGGAGTGCTGTGATTTAAAACAACTTCATTCACTCTAATCAAAAAGGAAAAAGGAAAAAAAAAAGTTTGCAGCAATACATCATCCTTCTCCAGCTGCTAATCTTTTCCATTTCACACCCACTGATCATTATCACCATGAAAAAAACATTCTGTCTTCAAGGCAGATCTAAGGTTGTAGCCTTGGTAGTAATCCAGAGAAGATGACAGTGCTTCCCAACTCATCCCCTGCATGTCACCCCAGTCCTTTCCCAACACACTCATCCATACCCTCTTAGGTTGTTCTTCTAAAACAACAAAAAAAAACCCACCAAACCCCCACACAAAACAACAACAGCCACCAACACAGCCAAAAACCCACCAAACAAAACCAAAACCCACACTGATTTCAGAGTGGCAGGAGATGCAACAGGTTAGAATGTTGCAAAGATCCTACAGCTAGCAGAGCTGATCCATGCAGGTCACTTGGGAAGGAAGATTTTACAGGATGCTGTGTGCAGCTGCAGACTCAACCTGATCAATCACTCACATGCATTTATTCAAGTTTAGTTACAAATAAGGACATGGATTATGATCCTTGATCCTTCTGCAATTACATCTCCTGCTGAATTGTGGTTTAACCTCAACCAGCAGCTGAGCACCTCCGAGTCCCTCACTGCCCTCCCCACCACAGCAGGACCAGCAGTGAGGAGGGGAGAAAAATGGAAGGGTACAAGAGAAAAAACTCATGGGTTGATGCACCAACACTTCAATAGAAAAATAAAGGGAACTTTTTTTTTTAATTATAAAGAAAAGGTAAATAGATAAATAAAAGCTCCAGAAAGACAACTAATGCACACAAAAACAACTGCTCACTCCCAGCCCAACCATGCCCAGCCAGTCCCAGAGCAGCAGCCTCCAGGGCAACCTTCCTGCCAGTTTCCTTGCTGAGCTTGCTGGCATGTGGAGTGAACAGCCCTTTGGTCAGCTGGGGTCAGCTGTCCCAGCCCTGTCCCCTCCCAGCTGCTCCCTGACAGGGTGGGGTGAGGAGCAGGAGAGGCCTTGACTCTGTGTAGGCTCCACTCAGCAGTAAGGAAAACATCTCCCTGTTATCAAAGCTGTTTCCAGCAAAAATCCCAAGCACAGCCCTGCAACAGCTACTAGAGGGAAAATTAACTCTACCCCAGCCAAAACCAGCACATGAATACTCTGCTGGAATATCAATTAATGATAACCTTTATAAAAATATCAACACTTGAGCCTGACAAAGCTCTTGCTTATTTTCTTTCTCTTGCACAAATGTTGAGTTCAAGGTAAGTGACTAACTTTAATTCATCAGAGAACTTAATGAATCAGAACAATAATTATCAACAGAATTTAATGAATCAGAGCAATAAAAGTCTCTTAATAATAAACCTGCACTGTTTAAAGCATTCTTAACTCTTTTTTTTTTCCTATCCCCCAATCTCCTTCCTGATCTGGACACTCCAGTAACCCTGACAGTAGCCAGGAAATACCTTCAAATATTGAAGTTGAAATGTTGTCTTTTGTCAGTAGAGAGACACGAGGTGATAATCAGCAAGATCACTTCAAGTATTTAATAAAATTGAGCAAAACTGAAGCTCCTGACTTCCCACCTCCCATCAACCAAAGAGTTCTACAATCCTCCATTCCACCCCAGACCTGCCAGCAAATGGAATAATACCATCCTCAAATTTTCTTCATCAGAAATAAGGTTTGAAACACTGTCCTTCATCCACTACCCTGTGCCCAGTAATGGGTCACCACTGAAATACAAGAGGGATGTGGGTAAAGCCAGTTTTAATTTAATCTGGTGTCTGTGCAGCAACAGAGATTTTCCTGACTGGAGTCTGAGGTAAGCAAAGGACAGTCCAACCACAGGGACTTTATTGTACCACCCCATTTATCCATATTTCCCTGCACCTAAAGAAATCTATGTCAGTTAAGGATCCCGTATTAACAGAACCCCTTTTCCACAGAAAATCCACAGCTGCAAAGACTACATAAAGCATAATCTGTCTAATTACACACGGGGAAGAAAACAACCCATGAGAACAGGAGCAACAGGTATCAGATACACTCAATCCAGCCAAGTGACAGTTGCTTTTTGTAGCCTTGACCTATGCTAGTGAAAAAGCTGGGAGATAAAGCTCAAAGTGTTAAAACCCTCCCCACAGTGTGCTGATTATGGTTCTGGAGGTCACCTCTGCACTGAAGTCAGGCTTAAACTTGGTGATACAAGACCCCTGCTGTCATATGGAGAACTCAAACCATCATCACGTGAACCACAGTTGACCTTGTCACTGACTTGCCCACTCTACCAGCTCACTTCTCCAGAACATCCCTGCTGGCAGCAGACAGCAGCTCGTGTCAGTACCCACCAGGATGCCCGAGGAAGGACAAAGGGGGGTTGAACATCTTTCCTTGAAATTCACAGCACATCAAGCCCCAGAGTCTGCAAAGTAACCCTGCCTTTTATAAAGGCAATGACATGTTGAGAGGCACAGTTGGGAGAGCTGCTTGAACCCAGGGCCTGTTTAAGCAGCAGCATTAACAGTATCACACCAGGGTCAACCTGCTCGTGCTATATTGAGGAACACTTTGGTGCAGTATCTCTCCTGGCACGAGCTCTGCTGCTCCACATGACTGTGCTGCTCTGAGCTGGGCCAGGAGAGCTCATTAAAGAGCAGTAAGGGCAGGTTTCTCTGGGCAAGAAACAATGGTTCCCTGTGGGACTAACTGAACCAGCCAGGGGACATCCACTGGCTCAGGAAACCCAGAGCTCTTGTCTCAGCCCAGGCTGCAGCAATCTCATTAACCAGCGAGTCATCAGGCAATGCTGAAATGGGACAGATTTATTTAATCACAAAAACACAACACTCATTATTATTACAGGATGTGTTTTCCACTTTATCTTTTAATCTTTACACTTAAAAAGGCCAATGGTTTCATCATTACAGGCTGTGACCTCCCAGTGGTCACAAGCTCTGCAGCTGGTTTGTCCAGAGCAGGCAAATGACAGTCCAACAGAAGGTACCAAGAAGGATGCAGCTGGCTCTATTCTCTCTATGGATCCTGACTTGAATAATACAAGACACTCTATCCTTCTAATATATATGGAAGTACCACTTCTTCCATCACACAAAATTTTGGCCCACAGCACACCAGACAGCTCAGGTTCCCAAAACACTTTTCCTAATGGTAAGGTATTAACCTGGGAACCTGGCAATTACCACAGAGGATGAAGTGTGCTCTTGCTCTCCAACTGCCTTCCTGGAACTGAACTGGAGACATCATTTTGAACCTTCTCCTCCTCAGAGATCCCCCAGTCATGCTGCTGATTATGAGAACAATGACCCAAGTGGAGCTTTCAGGATGAAACTGACGCAACATCTTTAAAACTAACAGACAATCTTTAACCTAAACTGTCCAATTAAGAGGAAGAACTCAAAGGATGCAATACAAACTTGTCAAGAACAAAAGGGTGAAATCTGAGGGAAGCAATTTTTCCTGAGAGCAGACAAATGTAGGGACATCCCCAACACGTCTGTACTGCCTGTTATCTCCAGTCATTTGCTTCACAGAAATTAAATTCCTTATGGAGAAATTCACAGGATATTTGTTCTCAGTTATTTGAAAACAACCTCAAGGAGCCTATATGCAGAAAACAGTGCTGAGGTCACTTTGAAGAAGGAACCTGATGAGGTTTGACATTCATCTAGCAATTGCCAAGCCACAAGACTCTTAGGTCTGCCTTTTGGAAAAGAAACACACCAGGAAGATCCATTTTTCTTTGTTATGCTCACACCTAACATCTTCACAAATGACCTGAGCTGTCAACAGGTGGAAATTAAAACAGAGCAAACAGGAAGACTAAATATTGAACTTGGAAGGTCCCTGAGTTACTCTTCTTACCCCTCTCCCCCTCTTCAAACTACCAAAATCTGCTTGTTTTGAAAGGGACCTAATTTGTGTATACACCTGTCCAGGCATAGAGGAGAAAGAGAGAAAAGGGAGTCACTGATATATTAATAATGTCATCAACTTATTTTAATTGTAAAGAAACACTACACTGAGCACCATTTAATCATTATTTTACACCAAGCTACATTTGAGCTGAGTCCAGTCCTCCTCACTACCACGTGGAGATGAGGACTTAAGTAATACTGCTCCAGGACTGCACATGAAATGCAAACCCCCACAAAGGGTGGGAAAATAAACTCAGTCCAGAGATAAGACTGGGAAAGCAAAGTCAGCAGATTAGTTAAGTCATACACTGTTCAAAAGATTAAGGACAATTTTATCCTGCCTTCTACCATACATGTGTTTCTTTCACAGCACCTACATCACATATTTGCACATTTCATGCTTTTTTAATGTGCCCCAAGTTTAAATTAAGCTTATTCAAAGTCAAAGTGACTTGTGATTTAACAAAATTCAGGCAACATCTAGTTTCAAAACACAGTGTACTCCAGGGAAGCTGTTCTCCCCAAAATCAGGTCACACTGTGGAGGTTTTTTAATCCTGCTTCAAGCACAAAAGTCAGTACCATAGAGAATAAATTCCAATACAATCATCCAGCTGGTAATTAAAAGTAGGCAAAATGTAAAATCTTCCATGGCATTAAAGGCCAGGATGATCCATTGTTTATGACACAACACTTTCCAACATATGGGTCTATCACCAGTCCTTATCATTTTTCCTTCCTTCCCCTTAAAAGCCACATTTGCAAGCAATTTTCCCTCCAGATTTTCCATCCTTGCATCCACCTCTGCCCCTGCTAGTGAGGGCTGTGGGCAGGACCCTAAACCCAGGATGGCTTCATCAGCCAACCCTGCTGTGAGCACAGCAAGGAAACAGTTACAAACCTTGGCTGGCAGCTTTGGCACAAGTTTAACACACATGTCCACAGTCCCACAACTCCAGGTTTTGTTTGACAGTCCCCACGTTCTGCAACAAAGCTGCTATTCAGGACCAAGAGGAAGCTTGTTCCTCACAAGCTTCCAGGGGGCTGACGTCAGGCAGTCCCTGCTGCAGCAGGCACAGCACAGCTGAGCAGTTCCTGAGCTGCTTCCAGTTCCTCCCTGCCACGTTTGAAACCCTTGAGCAGAAAAATATTATCACAGTGGGCAAGCTCTGCACACCAGGATGCTCTGTTTTCCACACAAGCAATTTCTTCTACTGGCCCCTCAACACATCCAGTCACAACAGCCCAGCCATGTACTTGAGAATGCTTCTGGGAGGAAAAAATGACAAACTAAAGAAGGGGGATGTCTGCACAGTGACAGCATTATGTGTCTCAAAACTGCTTCAAAATTGCCTGCTGGAAAGACAGAGGAGCTCTGTGACTTACCTGAGTGTTAACCCTGAGCATCTGCAACTGAATTCATACAAATATTGTCTTTGGGGAGTAAAGAGAAAAGCAGCAGCATCTCCAAAAAGGGTGGTGGGAAGGGGAAGCATTTTGGGTCAATAGTAGGGAAGAAAATGTTTAAAATTTTATACTTACATATAATGGAGCTTGCTGTGGATTAAGTTTCATGACCTCAGAACACTGAAACAAAAAAAGATAAGTTTAAGATATTTTTGATCAATTCATAGGTACTTTCACACATCATTTTTCTCTCAGATCAACAAGGATCTGGCAATTCTATTTTTTTTATGTTCATATTAAGCAAAGACACTCTAAAGTGATTGGTAGAGCAAAGTGCTCCTGTTGACACTCATGATATTCCCAAATGAAATTCACTTTCCCTTCACATTCATCTCAGTTCCTTTTCCTCCTAGCAATCCTCACTTTGTACCTGGTTTTTATGACAATTATCAATCCTTAATAGATGTCCACCCACCAATTCCTACCCAAAAGGTGTCTGTAAAGATTTGTAGCTCTCTCCACTGCTGGAGAAGACCAATTACTCTGACTACCTTGCTCAGGTTAGTTTGGTGCCATTCTCCCCCCACTTCCACCAGATTATTTGTTCAATAAACATTTCAAAACTACATAAAAATCAAACTCTCAAAAATGCTCCTTGCAAAACTGAGGGAAAATCTGCAGAGCAGCTGATGCTCACACTTCCGCATCAGCATGTTTTCATCATCAGAAACCACCAGTCCTCATCCTACCAAGGTGATTTCAGTCAAGAAACTTTCCTCTTGCAGGTGTGCCCCTGGAATTTCTACACGACCTGGTGGAAGTTATGTATGAATCAGCTTAACTAGAATTTCACATCCATTTTTTTCTCCATTGTGATCAAAAATATTCCCCACAATCGAAAGCTGTAAGTTTTCATTTAGAGTGTGTCCAGGATCCTAAGATGAAGGAATACAAAACAATTAAAAATGGAATTTGTGCTGTAACTGATGTTTGCAGAACTGGTAATTCTCTGCAAATACTTCAAGCCCATTTTTAAAGGATGAAATACCACTCTGCTTTTCACACAAAAAAACAAACACAGGATCTTGTTCATACTTTGCTCCTTTCCAAATCCCACAGTTCTCATTTAGTGAGACAAAAATTAAACCACAGCCCAAGTTTTCTTAGCTGCTTCCAGCTCTCCTTGCTCCCTCACACGCTCTCCTTTTCTAATGAAGAGTTTCTGTACTGGCTGCTTTCAAATACCTGAGCTACCTGCCAAGGCTGCTCATCAAAACACAGTCCCAGCAAATGGTCCTCCAAGCAGCCAGCAGACAGACAAATATTTTGCAGTAGTTTTAAATCTAGTCCAGTTCACACCTATTTTCAGCCTCAGGATTCCCCTTCCAATACTGCAAAATGAGTTCACTGTATTTGCAGCTCTTACAAAGACTGATTTATTCATGAGATCAGGGGACTTTGTAGTACCCACTACCATATCTGGGTGTTTTGAGAAGCCTACCAACATTGCCAGGCTAAGAGTGCTTAGTGTGTCTTAGGGAAGTTAAATCATGTTTGAAAAAATTCCATTTCAGGTCTACATCACACTGGGATTTTTTTCAAAGCCTTGCCACAATGGACTCATTCCCTTGGGAAGGACAATTAAGACCTGAGTTTAACACAGTAATTTGGTAGTATCTGGATATGACTTCTCAAAGAAAAAATATTACAGCACAGACTCAAGAAAGTTGTGTCTCAGATGATAATGTTTCCAGGGAGTTAACAGAAAGCATCATTCTCTCACCACATCCTTTCAAGTCTTGGTGAGTAACTGAACCACCTTTCTTTTTGATGATAAAAGATCAAAAACAAAGAATCTAAACTTCTGCATTTACATCAACTCTTAGGATTAACTCTTACCCCCAAAATTCAGCCCTCATTCTACACAAGCAATATTTCTACTGGCCCTCTATAGGAGAGGGTGGAAAAAAAATTGAGGAAGACAGAGTGACAGATTTGCATTTGCCCAAGACACCACAGGCAATATCCACATTCCACTCCAAGCTGATCTCCACTCCCATCATAATTTAATTTTTAGATGTTTTTATCACCCATTTCCGTTTCTCAGGAGTTTGATCTAAGGAAAGGAAGTTTTTCTAAGATACTCAAATATACCCCTCCCTCGTTTATCATCTAATAGCTTCACCTCTTATCAAAGTTCACAGGTACCTGATTGTCACTCCTGCCATTACACACCAACTTCTGTGATCTGAAAGTCAATTGTACCTACACTCACTGGAAAACCAAAATGAACCAGCACACACTTTGGAAGGTCACGCCTGGATCTCAACCACAGCTGCCTGCTTTGCTCTGGCAAACCCATAGGGCACCAGCCACCCCTAACACTCAGCAGGGCACTGTCACCACTGCCCCATCCCTCCTGCTCCACTTGCTCTGCTCTACCCTGTCATTAAGCCAACACTTTCTACAGAGTCCCAGCCAAAGTGTCATGTAATAAGGAGGAAAGTCCTAAGTGCAAACACTGCCCGAGCTCCTGTGATGAAGCTCTACATCAGGACTCTTTTATCAAGTAGATAATATGAGTATTACTAAGAATGTTTCTTTTAAAACCATTGGTGGAAAACATTAAAAGGATCTTTCCTCTGCTGTCTGGCTCCAACAGGCTGCACTGAAGGTATCAAAGATCTGTATGAAGCATCAGCTGCTGAAGAGCTTGCTCTCAACAGAGCATTTAGCCTCCTGTAATTCAAGGAATAAAGTGAGAAGGCATCCTCTGATCTTTGCCATCTGACAGACACACAGACCATTTTATCCAGCTCCAATACCTTCCTGAGAGATGCCTGATAGCAGCTGAGTAGAGAGAAAAGTGATAGAGGAAAAAAACATGTACAGCTCAGGAAAGGATGGGCTGGCTTTAAAAACCCCTACTGAGTAGCCTCCTTCTGTGGTATGAGTTGGTTTTGGCTGTAAGGAAAGTGCCACAAGTCCAAGAGTCCAAAAGTACCTGCTTGAGAGGTAAAGAAGTGAGAATATTGACATTCTCATCAAGCAAAAAAGGGCAGGTCTGTGAGTTCCAACTCGTGACCAGATTTTCTTGGGATTTTTTGGGCAAGAGAAGTTAAGAGCAGCAGCAGTGAAATGAGGTGTCACCGCTGAGCACTTGGTCTTGTCAAATAAGACAATAGAAATCTTGGAAATAATTCCTGCAGGAAAATTTTCCTTCTGTTATCTTACTAGTTGGTCTTTGCACCAGTCACCTGAAATGATTTCTCACTTCACAATACACATGTCAGTCCAATTTGTCAAAGGATACAAGCTTAGTTTCAAGGAGACAGGCAGGTCCAGAAAGTATGTTATATTATCTTGTTAGGAAGTGCTTTGGCAAAACCATATGAGAAAATCTGAGTGATAAACTGCAATGCACTGAAAGCTGGTTGGCTTTCCAGCTGAAAGGGGGACCACACCACAGCATCAGCAACCTGAAAGGCAAAGGACTCTGTACAAACCATCCTGTAATACTGGTTTGCAAGGACTTCAGTCCTTGAAAGGACTAAACTTGGTGATGTCAAGGCTCTGGAGTGGCACTTGACCAGGTAATCTAAACTGTATATATCCCATCAAAATCAGAGAATCACTATTTATGTGGTTATTTGTCAGAGACCAAGCCATAAACTACATTTATTTCATACTACAACATTGCCACCAATAAAACTACCCACAGTGGGACAACCTGCCTTATAAAAATCCTCACCCTTTAGACAAACAACCTAGAAGCTGTAAAAGAGTTTCATGAAATCCAGGGATTTCCCAGGAGCACAGCTCACTGGACTGCAGCACTTCCTTCTGTAATAATAAATAATAAAACCAAGCTTCCAAAAACACAGCACTTCCATTCACCAAAGCACAGAGTCCTCAAGGGCACTCCCCCACACTCTGCTTTTACATCATGGTCATTTATGAAGTGCTTAGAAATATCAAGGGGATTGGTTTGCAGGCCCTCCAGTGCTCTTGCTCTAAACTGCACAAGATAAACAAAGAGGAGGAAACAGCAAGTGAGGGGACCAGAGAGGAGACAACTGGCCATGGACAGATGAATTCCTGATGGAGCCATGAATTTCATGCAAAGAGAACTAAAATAGCAAAGGCTTTCGCAAGGTTATTGTTCTCTGCTCCTGTGAAGGGAATTACTGAGCTGGAGTGTTCCCCTCTTCTTCTAAGTACATGAAATGACTGCATTGTATCACCCATCATCAGTCTTCTTGCTGTTTTGTTATAATAATTATTTGAAAAATGGCCCTTCTTGTTTTGGAGTTTTGTGACCTGTAGCAAAAAATCTGCAACTGGAAAGAAACAAAGACTTGAGGGGGTTTTTATTACTTTTAGTTTCTTGTTTGGTGTTTTCCCTTGGTACCTTCCTGCCATTACCTACTCTCACTTTGTGCTGTTGGGCGAGACACAGGTTTGCTCATACACTTGGTCCCAAGCTTCCTTCACACTGAATGAATGCCAGAGCTCACCATTCATAAAATGAACAACCTTCCTAATCAGTATGTTAATGCCCTCTCCCTAAAATCCATGTAAAAATATAAAATAAATAAAGACTATAAAAAATACAGGGCAAAACTTACAAACAGCTTTAGCAGGACAAATGAGCCCATAACCCAGCTCTTCAGCAATGTGCATGGAGCCATTTCTATAAAGAGAGTAGCTGAAATTGCACTAAAATAAACTTTAAGACAGAAGATGAACATAAATCCTTTCAGGCATGATGATTCTAAATGCAGAACTCTCCCCATAGCTGCACTAATACATGACTCTGTGTATCTAGTCAGGAATAGGAGGCTGGAGGAACTAGGATAAGCAACCCATCCCATGTTCATGTTGCAGACACACAAGAAACTGATACCAGCAGCCATTGATTGTGGAAGTGAGGAGATGCAAGGAAACAAGAAACCCCACTTCAAACATGTGGCAGCAAACCAGTTACCAGCATGTTGCAGGGTTGTGTTTACTAACACAGCTGAGTTTACAAGTAAAAAAAACCCAAACATGTATTTGTGTACAATCATCTGAATTTATGTAACTTGCTGGAGGTTGTTTTGTCAGTAAATTGATTGCTTAAAAACAAAATTAAATATCCCTCCTGAAGTATTTCCAGGTGATACTGCTTCCCAGCTGCGTCCTGTCTGCAAACAAAACCATATGCTGCCAGTCAGTTTCAGATAGGCAACAGTTTCTTTTGGCTCCACAGGATGGAAAGGAGGTTTAAAAGGCTTTTTATGCTGGCCTGACTCTACCATTGCTCTCCTCCAAAGGCACAGGTAACCCAGCAAGCCACCCTCAGGAAAGCCAGACCCAGAGAGATTGTTTTCACAGCAAGAAAAACAACAAAACAATACCCTTCCCTACCTAGAAAAAAAAAAAAAAAAAATGGGAAGCACACATTTAATTGCAAAGACAGCCTAAAATCCCTTCTTTTTGTCTTTCAACAGTGTTGGAAACCTCAGTACTGTGGCCTTCACATAGAAGAGCCCAGCAAACAGAAGTCAGGGGGCTGCTAGAGCAGGTCACAGTGCAGGAGAGGGGCTGGGAGCTTCTCTGCACCACAGGCTAACAGAACAGCACAGATTTAATTGACTGATGATTTCATAAAATGCTCTGGATATCCATTAACTCACTTGGCTTAATGTAGCTCAGCTTCCTGGCAGCAGGAATTGGCCCACTGCTGGTTCTGGGCTGCCCAAGGGGCTGCACCCACTGCTGCTCTGGGGTCACCCATGCCCGTGCCATTTTCCCAGGCACACCACTTCACCAAATTTATCCCATTATCCTTCCCAAAATAATTAAGCTTAACACAAAGCTAAGCTACAGGCAAGTGTATACACATATTTAAAAAAAAAAAAAAAAGAAAAAAAAAAAAGAGAGGCTTAAGCCTTTTCCAAGATACAGTAATTCCCTTACCCAGCCCTGTCTTACTCCAGAGAGAAATACCCAGGCAAACAGTCCCAGGACTAAGTTGTTTCTTCTACACCATTTCTATGTCATAATTGTGAAAAAAATAAAAAAAAAATTAATGGATTATCTAATTCCTACCCCATGCCTGGAAAGAGATGACAGGGTAGGGTTAATAAAAGCAGCACCACTCCCCATGCCCAGCAGAGTAAAAGCAGGAATCACCTTCAAACTGCACACCTGGTTTCCCTGCTCCCATCTCTTCACCCATGGATGAACACAAAACAAAACACCACCAAACTCAAATCATAGCAGCTACCACTCTGCAGTCCTCATGCCCAATTTAAAATAAAGAAATAGACTGCAAAAGTTGGAAAACCAGAGAGTAAAGGGATTATTAGCTAGCTCTAATTATACAAACTGATCTCATCCTCTTGTCATAAGCCTCTTTCCTGTGTCCGGAATCTATTTGTGCACCATAAAGACCAGCCTTTTGTAAATGTCTGAGGGTCATCAACACAGGGTGATTGACTTCCCCTTACAATACACACAAACTGTCATCCAATTCACTTGTACTAATATAGAACTCTGCCCTTGTTAATTTTTTCCTTAAAAATATGTCTCATGGAAAACAGTATTTCAGAAACTGACTTGTAAAAGCCAAACAACATTTCAAAAGGAGCTGCCACCCTGCTCTAATGAAATAAAAATCACAGACCACATCTTCAAGTAGCTACATCCTAACAAAGTTAAGATCTAACAGTCAACTCAAATTCAACTGCAGCATGTCTGCAAAAGCACACGTGTTTATACTCCCATTAAGTCCTCCAACAGGTTCTGAGCCAGCTGTTTCACCTCTGAGGGAGACATTTATCCCAGGCTCAAATATTAACCTCCAGAAATCCTCAGCGGACGTTCTAGATACCTCTTCAAAGGAGAAAAATCCAGTTTGTGCCTTGCATTACACTTTGTCATTTTGGCAGAAAACTGTGGGGAAGCTCTCAATGATAACCAGCTCCCATTTGCAAGCCTGATCACTGACTTCGGGTGTTTAACAAGAACTTCTTACTAAATTCCTATTTTCAAATGGTAATTAAAACTCTATTTTTCTGCAGAAATACCATCCATCCCAGAGGGTATCAAGCTGGTCAGCCAAAGAATCATGGAAGTTCCTAGTTACCTCTGAAAACAGAAATGCTTTAAGTGGCACCAACAGTGCCTCTGGATGCACAGCACCAGGTGAAGAAGGAAGAACAGAAAAGCACAGGATTTGGGGAGTATTTCACCCCAGTGTATAAAAGGATAAACTCAATGGCTAGCTGTCCTCAGAACATAAATACTTGAGCCTTACACAGGCAGTGGGAAGAGAGCAAAGCTTCTACCTGTTCATGACAAACTCTTGATTATAGAATGCATCCTAAAACCAGTCTTCTCCACCTTACTATTCTCCCGACTCTCAGGGCTGTGGTGTTTTGGGAACTATATTTCAGCAGAAGACACAATGCCCCCAAGCCCTGGAGCTGAGTGATAAGGCCTCTGCCTCTCTGTGCCCCCAAGCACCTGCACTGCACTCCCCAAAAGGCAGGCTGCTGAGTAGGAAGCGATTCCCGAGGCCCAAAGCAACATGTGTGTTTTTATGCTGACAAATATTATTAAGTACTTCCTAGTATTTGCAAGGCAGGTAGTTATCCAATGCATATTTTAGTAGGGCATGCACCAACCTCAACTGCTAAAGCCACAAGTAGAGTTGGAAAAACTGGCAGGGAGAGCAAGATCTGAGAGACGCCTCCAGTGCCAGTTTGGTCAGAGCTGCTCCAGTGAGCGACTCTCAGGGGCTTTTCCTCTCCCAGGAGCACACCAGACTCACTTTTCCCTTCAGGCTCCCCTTTGCAAATGTTCCTGCTCTGCAGCTCTAGGCGTCACAGACTTCCTCAGGGAAAGCCTCATTGCACTTTTTTTCCAAAGAGGAGAACTCCAGCAGAAAATTGAGGTTTCCTACTGGAGAATCTGTGCTAACTCTGCTCCCTGAGGTGCAGCACAACAGCATCTGCCACGGAAAAATTATGGACTGTTTCTTCTTCAGTGCTCCTTTTCTTTCAACTCATGGAAGTATGGGAAAACATTCTCATCTAATCAATCCTTTAGGCAGTCACAGAAATGCTCTTTTTCCTGGAGCATCCCTTCTGAGGCAAGAGTCTCAAAACAAGCACATGATTCACCTAGCCAGTGAAATGGAGTCACCTGGTACTGCATCCATCTATCCCCAGAGACGGAGCATTAGAAATGCAGCTCTGTTCCCACACATCCAGGGAATACCCCACAGAAAGAAAAACCCTGAGAAACAGAAAATATTCTATCTCCAAATCAGACAAGAGAAAATCCTCATTGAAATCTGATTTTATATTAAAGCATCAAAAAACAAAAATATAAATAAGCACAGTTTCCACCCATATTCCACCACCTCAGCTTCTGGGTACAAGCCTTTCAAGCATCTATCTTCTACTCCAAAAAGCAAACTTTGCAAATGGACACTCCACACCTGAAATAATTTCAGCTGCCTTTACAAAGTGGCTTTCAGAATGGTCCCTCAGGAATCGAATGGGTTAAGTGCCCACAGGTCCTGGCCTCTCCAGTAAATCATTTATTACCCCATCTCAGGGACAAGCAGCTATGCAGAACCAAGAGCCCACGCTGTGCAGCTGTTCACCAGCCAGGGAACTCTCTGCAATTATGTTATAACACAGGATTAAACTTGGGGAGTGGAAATAGATCCCTTCATTACTGGGGTTTGTTTTGTGGGATTGGTTTTTTTCAAGTTATGCAGCTATTTTAAATGTTACAGAGCTCATTAACATGAAGTTCATTAAGCAGTAACCACTGTAAGCACAATTATGGAAATACTAGACCAGCAGGCAGAAAAAGGAAAAGCTATGAGAATGCTATTCCTAAACTCCAGCTTAGCTTTTTTTTTTTTTTACCCCAGATCCTTTAGAGGAGACACGCCCAGAAATCAGATGTGATAGAGGCTGGTTCCCAGGCAAATCAGGTGAGAAAATCTTGCTGCCTGTGCTGGGCCTCCATGGAGATTTTCTGCCACTGCTGTGCAAGAAATAATCCCATCGGATTCACCAGGAAGGGGTGACCTCAGCAGCAAGCACTGCTCATTCTGGGGCTCACCATGCTCCAGAAACCAGCAGCAAGAACCTGTGTAACAAATCAAACCACAAACTCCTTCTCTTACATGGCAACTGGTGCTGTGCATTCCTCCTTTAAACATGGCCCCATACATTTGTCATCAACATTCACGACAAGCAGCTCCCAGCCACTTTCTCCTTCCAAATAAAACAGCTTTCATTCATAATTTTGCCAAAGACTTCCATTTCTTTCCCAAGTTCTGGAAATACCTGTAATTCCCCTGCCCAAGCCCACTGAAAAAAAAAAGAAATCCAAACCATTACAATGAGCTCTTGTCTCTCTCCAGGACCAGCAGTTTATGATTAATCTACTCAGCTGTTGCTACAGCTCAGAAACGCCAAATGATTTGTACCCAGTATCATTAAAGCTCTGGTCTTCTCAGGCAAGACCATGGAAAATGTGAGACACTGCAGAGGTAAACAGGTTAAAAACAGCAGGAGGAGAGACTGTGCTAGTTTTCCACCCTCCCTCACCAGCTCCAACACAGCAAGTGCCCATTTCCAAGCAAGACTCTGGCAGTTTCTTTGCTTCAGGCTAACAGTTTTTGCAAATTCAAGTCTTTTTGGAGAGCATGGGTGTAACTCCATGAGTCAGAACAGCTACTGTCAGTGCTGCAATAACCATATATTCATTTTCTGGTCGGACCCCATCTCCTGGTCTGGTTTACCACACCAAGAAGCTGGTGTTAACACAAAAACAAACCCAGAAGCCTCAACGCCACAACCGCTCCAAGACAGATGGCTGTGGTGCCAACTGGGAGGCACATTAACCAGTGGCTAGCAGGACCTGGGCCCCGTGGACTTGAGCTCTGATCCTGACTGGCTCCCATGGAAGTCCTCAGGCTGTGACCATGTGCCTGCCTCAGGGTCATGAAAACCAGCTGATACCTTCAGTTGCAAGTGCTGTTTGACAACACAGCATATGGCTGGTGCAAGGGGCCACACCTCTTTGCTTTTCTGCCTCCACCACGAAGACATTGTATTTTACAGCACAATAACTTGTCAAAATTCCTCATAACGTGCTTTTGAGATCAGCATCCCCTCCTACTATCAATTCCCCCAGAACTCTTACTCCAACCCTCATATTTGTACCTGAAAAAGCTGCCAAAACACTTAATCTTACTTGGACTGCATGAAGCAGTGCACAGGTGGCTCCAAGTTGTCCTTCAGGTCGTTCCCACACTGAGCAGGGAGGAGCAGGGCAGGTCACAAAACTCAGCTCCTAGAAGACAAGGAAGAAGGAGTCACCAGGTGCAAGGGACAGCATGGCTAGTGGGGATCCCAACACTCAAACCAGCATCACAACACCTTCACTCAGGGGGATGGAACCAGCCTCTACCTTGCTAGCCATGCAGGAGGCATGTTGCCTCCTGTGGTAGTCTGGTGCTGTGACCCATCCCAGGGCATCCAGCACCATCTGAGATTAATACTGAGATGTATTTGCTACTGCCCTGCTATTTGGTTTACCCCCAGAGCTGTTGATCTGCTGTCCATCATCATGTTCCAAACCTCAAAGCTGGCCTTAAGTGCTTTACACCCATCTTGAACTCAATTCCTTCAGGACAGAGTTCATCAAACTCTTTGGGAATTCCCTTGTGGCAAGGTATTTTAAGAGGAACAAAAGCACCAAACATAGATCATGGCAGGTGATGGCCACCAAATCTACACCAAGCCACTGCCAAGCCCTCCTGTGTTGCCTCCACTTTCCTACAGGCTGATTTCCTGCCCTGGGACAATCTACTCAGGAGACTCATCCACAGGGATGAATCTGATCTAGGGAGCACCCCTGGAAAGAGCAGATAAAGTGGATTCAATGTCAAAAAGAGAAAAAGAAAACCAATAGGTTGGGGTTTAGCTTATTCAGTGTAACACTGGAGATTTTATGAGCTAGATCCAAGTCATCAGGGCACCTTCAGCCACTATTTGGTTACCAGAGCAGGGGAGGCTGTGGGCACACACACCACCAGACACAGCACCTGCCTCCTCCTGTTCTACTGGATAAAGGAGGCTCTGCCCCTCTGCTCTCCCCACAGGGAAAGCACCTGCAATCAGGGAATCTCACAGCCTGGGCCAGCTTGCCCAGTTCAAAGTGCAACTACAAGCACAGAAGTTATAATGGCAAAACTAGTTACTGGCTGGGAAATCAACTGTGCTCTGGGAATTACCAGGAAACATACATCACAAAGATGATGCACTGCACAAATCTGCCTCCATCTACACAGGAGCAGCAGCATCTGGACACCCCAGTGTCAGATTCATACAACATTTTCTTCAGATTTATTGCTAAAAGTCTCTTTTATCCATCCCAGTGGTGAGTTCCTGCTGAGAAACGGGGAGAATATTTTGCAAGGCACTACAGGGTACCACATACTGCAGACATTTGACTACCATTATAAACATTTAAACATAGACCAAACTGGAAAAAAAGTTCACCCTCTTGTTCCTCTTCAAGTACCAGGATTGTGCATTAAATTCTTCTTTGCACTGTCATGCATTTCTTAATTATATTCTCATGGCAAACTACCGGAGGTGAAAGAGGAATTACCTGAACTATTAAATCCCAATCAAGAGCATGCAAACCCTCTCTGGATTCATTAACCAGTAAAAAGCACCCTTGCAGTCACAAACAAACAGACTGGAACTTCCCTCTGGCATTCCTGGAGTATTGCTTTCAGGACCACATTTTACAACGTTTGATAAAGCAATGATTAACCATGTGAAGCAACACTAACCCAAGGCTCCTAGCAGCCACCTCATGGCACTCTCCAAGCCACAGCTCTAAGGCATGTGCAGTACAGTGGTTTCATTTATGAGACACTGATAACTTGGGTCTTAAATACTGTAACTGTGATATTCTGGCAGAGAAAGCAGGTTTTATACTGCTGTTCCTGGGAACTGACAAGCAATACAGGTATTGCTGAAGTAGACAGCATGCTGTGAATCACTGCAGGGTTTTCATCATATCCATGAAGGAATGAGGGTGTGAATGGAGACACACATGCAAAGTTTTCTTGGATGCTCATGACTTGGAAAATATTAACAAGTGGAGAAAATCAACTGGCCTAACAATATAAAAGCAGTAATACAGCTCATAAAACTCTTCAAGATTGGTTTTGGTTTGTTTGTTTGTTTTTATTCTGTAGGAATTTGTCAATTGCTGCGAGAAGAAGCAAAGAACATTAAAAAGTCTCAGATAACTATTTCAGTTCCCTACACAAAGAGGCTGCACAACCAGCAAGGCTGTCAACACCAAAGAATCTATTCCCTGAAAAATCCATTTCTGCTTCCCATGAAATTGCTATGGGCTAAGTCCTGCATGCCTACACACACCCAGTTCAGAAGGATTTCCCCATGTGGATTTCTTCTCCTCTTCCTTTACTGGGAAATCATTACCAAGGGTAGAACAAACACTGCTCAAATCATCTTAAAAAGCTAATTCCCAAAATTCTGTTTCGTGGGTATGCTCATACTACTTTATATAGAAAAAAGACTGTTCTGCAGCATCACAGGAAGATGATGACATAAGGTTTCTTTACAAGGAGGAAAACTGTAAAAAGCAAACAGGTTCTTACAACCCTGTCACCATTCCCATATTCTGCCCCTGTAATCCTTAATTTCTGGCTCAAAAAGGCCATAGTCACAACAGCCATCACACCACAGAGTGCCCACTGAAGTAATGAGAATGCAAAGGACAATCCATTTGACACTTGCCTTTACACAACCTCTCTGCTGGGATTTAATAAAATAGAGGAAAAAAATCATCCTTTTTATAGGACAGATCATTTGATGGCAGATTGCTCATGCTCTTGCTCCCTACATACTGAGCTAGCTAAAGCAGGAATTACTAATGCCACTGATGAATTACTGGAACATGTTTAGGGAAAAGAGAGGAAGAAACTGTCAGGACAGCAGTACAGCTATTTACACTTTCAAAACAAAAGGTTACTCTCCCTGTGGATTATAAATGTAATTCCTGTAATAGATAAACTCTTTTCCTAAAAGTGAGCCCAGGAGGTTAGAGGTGACCTACATCTGATGTCTCCTTTACAAGCAGTGAAGCCAAGCATCAAAAAGTACATTTCTAAATTAAATGAATGGCAGCAACTAACACAACAGAAGAAACAAAAACACACACTACAAAAACCACAAACAAAACCCAAACACCACCAAAGGAGTTATCCTGTGGTGAGAATCTATTTAATAGCAATCAGCTGAAGCTCTCAAACACCAGTACTTGGGAGAGATCCAATACTTGGACCTCAAGGTTTCCAGTAGCTCTAATGGTTCCTACCCAGCCAACACCCACCCTTCCCAAAAACTGCTCAGCACACAGGAGACCACTCCTTGCTCCCCCCCCAAACACAAACCCATTCCATTTTTCCAAGAAGCACTGTGTGGCTTGCTGCTCTGCCAGCTGATCCCTTGGACACGAATGAGTTCTCTCCATCTGGTTGTAATTGCCATGATTAAGTTTTCATCAAAAATCAAAGAACTGCACCCAGATCAGGGTACTAACAGTCTAGGAGATGAACTACTGGGTTCAGGTGGATTATCTGATACAGCTGGAACCTTTTGATAGCCAAGACATCCAAACACAGCCAATCCCACAGCTATGGCACCCAAACAAACCTCTGGAGTATGTCCAAGCTCTGGCTGTTGCCTGCTATAAAACCTCCTCACAATTTGATATCTAATGATGGCAAGGAAAACATTGCTTCTCCTCCCCATCTCCCACACTGCTGAGTGCTCAGCCACAGGCTCTTATCTTTCACTTGCAATCAACAGACTATACTTATATACCACAATATTCTCATTACAGGGTATCTTTTTCCTACTTCCACTGCATCTCCCAAGAGAACTGGATCATGGGACTTGTTCAGAAGTCTGTCCCATGGTCTGAACTGTGTTTCCCAATTCCATAGGGAAGAGCCTGGACATTCTGCTCAGACAAGGCATTTCCCACAGTCACGTGCTATGAAGCCACACTCAGAACAGCAACTTCAGCCCTTGGTTGACCTCAAGAGAAAGTGAAGCAGGTCCACAGCAAGGCCAGAGAAGAGCAGCACTATCCAAACTTCTACAGCACTCCTGAGACAAATCAACAGATACTTGTCAGCACTAAAAATCAAATAATTTTTTTTAATTGCCTAAAATCTGCTTTGTTTTGGACAAGTGTGAAGGCAACCTGGATCATTAACAGTGCATCACAGTGTATTTTTATCAGCAGCACAGAGGGCAGATTGCAGCCCACCACAGTTTGACACACACAAGGTTCCTCTAAAAGTAAATAACAGGTTTTGTTTACAGGGCAGCATCTGACTTGGCACAGAGGATGAAGAACAGCCACGAATTTTAACACAATAGAAAGTAAAACATACCCATATTTAACAGGATTGTACACACTGCAGAGCAAGCAGTAAATTCAGATGTTAACTGAGTCTCATTAATCCCAGAGAAAAGATGCAAGACTGGTTTTTTTCTATACAATAAGTTAACTTCTGAAGCTTTAACTCTTTTGACAGCATCACACTGCAGACATAGTGCCATGTTGGTGGAAAGGGGCAGCAGGGAATTGCTTCCCTGAGCACTCTTGCCCCAGACACGAGTTCTCTCACTAGAACCTGGAGAGATCATCTGCAATGATCTGAAAGAAGTTCACTTTGCCTTTTACTTCTACCAGCAACCACAAAGCTACAAAACAAAGACTGGGGATGTTTTATGTCTCTGCCTTGCCTCTAGACAGCAGCCTCTGCTCCATAAAGTTGCCTTGTGCAATAACCCCCAGGAACCTGTTTGCCCAGGAGAAGATGAGGTGCCATTGGGATTCTGCAAGTAGTGAAATCCCCCTGCCCTCTGAGAGCAATTCCATGCAAGTGCTCTTGAAAGACATGATTGACATTTTGAAGGCTGAAACTAGAAGGAAAAAGGAAGAAAATAATATTTTCATGACCCATTACAGATTTTACTACTCATAAAAAGCAGGACACGGTCCAGAAATTTGATCATCTTTAAACTAAACATGTCCCAGCATTCATCCTAAATAGCAACTGCTTCTTTCAAGACAGTCTTGTAAAACCACATCAGGATTGAGATAAGGACTTCAAACTGTTTCCCCAAGACCATTGTGGCTGACTGTCTGTGGGAGACAGTAAAACCTGACTCTGGGAGACTTGAAAAGCTATGCAGTGCATGAGCACTTCACTAAACCAGCATGGCAAGACCACTCATCCCCTTGTTTTTGGGGAACAACATCAGAACAATTGGATAAAAAAGACAACAAACAACAGCAAGTTGCTATAACATTTCAAGCCCACAGCCACTTGCAACACACAAAACCCAGTTTCTGCAATATTTTGTGTGAAATGCTGTGTGCAGCTCATGAGCAGAACAGGCTAAAAACTTCCTGGGAAGGAGACATGTCACCCCTTGAACAGATTACAACCCTGAGAAAAGCAGAGTGACTGGAAACAAGAATAATGTGAATATTTTGTTTGGAAGGGCTCTTTGCAGGTCATCTGGTCCATCTGCATTCATTGTTCAGATCTGTCCCAGTCAACTGTGGCCTCTCTCTCAATTCCCACATATAAAATTGAGCTAAACAGCCTCATCAAGCTTCATCACCATGGGAATGAAATCAAAATCATTCTCAGTTGCAAGGCACTCCAACTCTATCTGAGCAGCCTGCACAATTCACTTATTGAACCCAACTCTCTCCACATACAAAATAGATTTTCTTCATTTCCACACAGTTTACCAAAAAACCCCAATAAATAAAATCATGACCTTTTACTGTACTTACAAACCTTGTGATAAGGAAGGGAACATGTACATACTGAAACAAAATATGAGCATATAATATGCATTTACATCTTGATTGAAGCTTTCTCCAATCAATGTGTCACTGCATGTTATTTCTCCTCCCTGTTAAGGACCATCCTGGTATGAAACACCAAGTGCAGATCTGTGGTGTTGTCTGCCACTGCAGTTCCAGCCACGGCTGAGCACCATGGAGGCACAGAAAGAATCCCTTGGCCGCCACATTTACAAGTTAAGCAAATAAATGCTGGGAGGAGACACAAAGGGCCAGCAAATGAAACAGCACACCCAAGGCTTTACAGATGACTGCCAGTAAAGCCTGAGATCTGGCTGGCATTGGCTCTACTCCCACCCAGCAGCCATGCCCCCACTGCCTTCCAAAGCTGGCTGCTTCCATTCACCGTAGCAGGACTGCCCGGCTCTGCCAAGCGCCAGGCGACGTGAAATCACTTCAGTGCTCAGCCCAACGTGGCACTGGAACTGCTCAGCACTTCATCAGATAAATTACACCTGAATGATGCTTCCAAACCAGTAATGAAAGAGAAGGTCTAATGATGCAACAAAAATCTGCAACCTGGCACACAGATTGCAGGTGGGTTGCACAACAGCGCCAACAATGAAGCATTTAGGTGCTAGCTGCAGATTTCCATAGTGCACATCTGGTTTCCCCAAAGCCATCATCTGACCCCAGACATGTGAGATGCACTCAAGCACACCCTACCTACCCTCTGTTGGCCCAAAAGCTTAATGGTGAAGGTGAGAAGCTCAGTGTTTAAGCAGCAGTGCTATCCACTGCAGAGCAGAGATGCTCCAAAGCAAAGTCAGCCTTTTCCCCCAATCTCCCCTATAAATTCAAATTCAAACTCAACAGATATATCTGAAATCTGTCCTAGTAACCCCTTGTATCTCAAGTAGTGCTTGGTCCTCTCAGAATTAACATCCCATTATAGAGAGATGACATAACTCCAGTGAAACCTGTTCAGTTCACAACTGGGGTGACTTTCACACTGTGCCATGCAATTTAGGTCCCAGCTGCAGCCTCATTTAACAAAGCAGCATCAGCACAGGGTCAGCAGAGATATCACCCATCAACTCTGACAACAAATAAGGCAATTTAGTTATTTGATGAGCGCTCAGCACGAACAGTTTATGTGGAAGAGAATGATCCCAGCCCAGGATTTCCAAGTGTGGGTTGGTTACTGAACAGGCTCTAACACTTCCAGACAGAATTCATTGCTATTCTTAACACTGATACAGTTTAAGAGAAAAATCATTTGGTTTGAAATATTCTTTCATGTTGCATTGACCTTTTATGTCAATAAATATGGGATTGAATTGCATCTTAGCAGCCTCATTTTACCTTCTTTTTGTCAAGTGCTCAGATGAAAAGCACTGTACCCAGCACCAGGGCTGAGAAGTATCAGTTGGATTTTGACAAGCAATTAAATGTCAGGGTCAATCTGCCCATTTCATATGGAGGGGCTCAAAAGAAAACTGACAGCACCAAAAGTGCAGTGTAATGGCATCAGCTTGGAAGCTGCTTAGCATTTGCAGATGCTTGTTCCAACAAAAGCCTCAAGGAGAGATGCTGTGCCTTATCTAGAAACCCTTCAAATGACTAGTATGTCACTGTTATTAGAAAAATGCCATCTTCTTATTCCCCTTTCATCTGTCAAACTGTTTCAGATCCAGATTGGGCACTCTGGGCTTCCAGATGTTACCCTTTCTGCACACTTTCCCTCCTCCACACCCCCACTGCTTTCCCACCTGTGCCATGGCCCATGGAAGGCAGAAGTGATGCTGGCAGCCAAGCAGGCAACACACAAGGCACAGTGTGGTAGCGAGGAGGGGAGAGTAATTTTCAGAGATGACTGAAGAATCTCTGAGCAAAGCCTCTGGGCTCATCCTGTACTACAGGGCCTGCAGCTTGTTTGTGGGTACACCAAGACATGTGGTCTGTGTATTTTGTTTCCTTTATGTACAAAAACAGGTTTGTCAAGGCAGAAGGTAGGGCAGGGTGCTGCTACAAGCCCTTTGTAGCTGCAGCAGATCTGTAGTTACTACATCAAGGTGGATGGCTGAAAACCACCAGCGTGCAACCACAGAGCATCTTTTACCCTGCAACTTCAGCAGGGTAAAAGATGATTTGCTTTGATATAGCTCAGTGGTTTTTTCCATCCCTTTTTAAAAGGATGGTTTTCATACAGTTGCCTTTTTTTGTCCCCCATAAAGCAGCAGACACCTGCAACAATCTCTCTAAAGAGGCAGACCACAGCAATGCAGTACATGACAAACAGAAAAGGGGCGTTATTAAACAGCACTATCACGTGGCACAGATTTTACCCAATACCCAAACAGCCCAGTGCTTCTGTAACTGCCCACTGCATGCTGGGGGAGGCAGCAGCCTTTCACTACCAGCAGAGAAGCAAGTGAGCAAACACCCATCTGTCCTGCACCTCAAATCCTGACATGCAACATGGCCTGCAATTAACTGGGCCTGCTGCTGCTCTGCATTCACACAGCAAAGTGAAATCCTGGCTGTGCCTGCATCCTCCCAAGGGTTTCACCCAAGGGTTTCACCCATGGGCTGGAGGTGGCCAGAGAGAGAGACCTACTCATTATTTTCCCCACTAAGTACACTCCTCCCCACTTTATCCTTCATCAAGAGTTACCACCAGTCACCCAACTAGCACTGCAATGGCTTCAGCACCAGCTGCCAGGCATCCTGGAAACAAAACAAAAACAAATTACATTCAGGCTGCTGCCACTTACCAAATCCCACTACAGGTACACTGGACAATTGGGCAACTCTGCTGACATATCTGCCAGTACTTTCCTTCATGGACTTACTGCAGCTCTCTTCCCAGCCATCCCCTGAAGCAAAGGATCTTCAGTTAAAGCAGCAACAACAGTTTTTGACCAACAGAACACCCTCCCTTCTCCTCTCCCACCCCAAGCAGATAACAGCCAAATAGCTTTTTGCTCAGTGCAATGAAAAACAAGACGTTTAAACCAACTAATTGCTGGGGCACACCCTTCTTCCAGTGCACTTGTAAACCACCCCTTGTGCAACACTGCCTGAGTGTCAATCACACACATGGCAATAAAGCAAGGGCACTAATCACATTTCCACGTGCACGTAGGGTTTCCAAGTACCTATCTACTCATCTACACCTATGCAAGGGGTGATTCACCTCTTGCAAACACAGCCCCAAACGGTCTGGATCTCCCTTTTCCTGTATTCCTGATTGTGGCTAATCTTCCAGTCACATATTGCCTGCCTTCTTCAGGACTCAATCCTGCACAGCCCCAGAGAGGTTAGTTGGTAACATTAACAACCACCACCACCAAAACAACCCAAACAAAAACTCCAAATAATACATTCTGATCCAGGAGAATCTCCTCAATGGCACACGTAGCTTTTCCCACACTTTTCAGGACCAGGAAAACTTTTGCCTGGCTTTGCTTCAGCTGACCATACCCTGCTTGTGGAAACACATTTCATTACCATCTGATCCAGGACTTTGTTTGGGTTTGGTTTTTTTTTCCATTTTGGTCAGTTGGTTTTGTTGTTTGTTTGTTTTTATGGTGTTGTTTTTTGTTGTGCTTTTTTTTTTTTGGTTGAGTTATTTTACTATGAGTGGAGGAAAAGGGACAAATGAACACCTAGAGATGATAGGGCTGCAGGGAACACATCACCAGGGTTAAAGTCTACCTGGCCACCAGCCTGTAAAATAGACAAACTGTCCTCATAAACAGGCTGCAGGAATTACCCAGTTCCACAGTCCAGCCCCAGCTGCCTGCCCTGGAACCCCCCTGCACGCAAGAACTTATCCACAGGTGATTCATATGCACAGGCTGGAGAGACCCAGGCTCTGGAAAATCATCACCTCTGCGCGCAGTGCATCTTGCAGAAGGCACTGGAAGAGCTTTTCCCAAGCCATTTTCAGTAGTTTGTCCCTACAAGAATGCTTTAATGCCACCGATGTAATTATCTACCTGCTGCACCAAGAGTGCAAATAAATCCTCTATTCAAGAACAGATGAATAACCTTAGCAGCAGCAATAGTGCTCTATAAACCATTACTTCTTAAGACAGATACTTGTCCATAACTGTGCTCTGACTAGTCATCAGTCAAGCATCTAAACCATTTCTCTAGTTGTCTGGTTTTCTAGCACCAAATACTCAACACTATTTTTTTCAGAAGAAAAATGTTTGAAGGCAGAGACCATACCACAGTATTTAATATTTTTTTTTTACCTTGGGTCAAATACCTTTACTCTTTGTGCTTTTCACTGTTGATACTCAAGTTATCTTTTTCAAGATAAAAATTTTACTTCTGTTTCTTTTTTTCCACCCCTCCACATGCCCTGCCCTTAACAGCAGTGGACTTAAATCTAGCTTTTATTCCACAGATAACATCTATTGCTAAACAACATTTTTCTGATCTATACTTACAAAGCATTCCAACATATGCTCAATTAAAATGCTCGCCATGATGTCTGTGGGCACAAGCCCTTTTTCCAGAGGACAGTTAGGACTAGAAAGACAGATTTACACCATGGAAAACAGGGACACACTGACAGCAATTAAACCTTTGTGTGCCCTATGCACTAATAATAAGAAATAATGTTGATTTATCTTAAGTCTAAGTGCTGGTATTGCTACAAACAACAGAAAACAAAGACTGCAGGACCTAATGCCTGCCCAGAAATCTAAGCAACAAAGTGGTTTAAAGTATTCTGAAATAATCACCCCATCTTCCCTGATCTGTTTAACCTACTTCCTAGCAGTAGCAAATTCTCATTATGTTTTTTTTTACCCCACCACCACCAAAAGAAAAAAAAATATCAAGACTTGCAGAGGTACAGCTTAAGCATTTAGCACTAGAGGCTGCTAGAGATCACAGCCAGCCCCTCAGAACATAAGTGATGTGTCATGGGTAAAGAAAGCCTGCTTCTTGAAGTTACATCCTCACAGAAAACCTCTTAAATGGCCAGCCTGTGAAGCCTCATGGTCCTAGATCTGCCCGTGAAGTGCCAGGAAAAGAGAAAGCTGAGAGTCAGAGATGGTCTCCTGCCCGTAGCTGCCAAGTCTCTCCCACCAACAGCTTTTCAGCGCCGCTCAAGTTTTAACAACCGGTTTAAGCCAAGCTCAAAGAGTTGCCACCAAGAAGCATTGGCTACCCCAAAGCTGCCACCCTCCACAAGGCTGCTGGCAGCCAGATCGAGGGCCAACTGGGCTGAGAGTCACCTGCTGGAGCAGACCCCTGATCCAGGAGAAGGGCCTGGGGCACCGGGGCCAGCACCCAGGGAGCCATGGGTCCTGCTCCTCACACAGCCACAGACAGGCCTGGCCGGGCCGCCACCGCAGGGCATGGCGGGGTGAGCTGGCCAAAGCGCCCAGGGGCTCTCCCCAGGGGCACAGTGCCCTGGGACACAGGGGAAGGGCCCTTCATTGACATCTAAATTCTTGGGGGTGATGCAAGAGGCAGAGATGTTCCGAGAACTTCTGTGAACAAGCAGCAGAAGCTGATTAACTCCTAAGCAACAGAGATCTCACCATGTAAACCTCCAGAGTGGCACTGGGCTAGCAGGTACATGTGTGATTAAAAAGGAATGGGGAAGGTGAGGTCAGACACAGAGCAGATAAAACACAACATTTTCCCAATGTTTCTACACGAGATAAATATCTGCCCACTAATTATGTTTTTATATATATTTCAGAGTGACAGTTTGTTTCTGTTTCTGGGCTTTTTTTGAGATGGCATTAGGGCCAGAAGAAAGCATATGGATCATCCAAGTTCTATTGCTGAAAAATGTCACCACTATTTTTCCCTGAAGGGCATGACTTCAGGACTAGGCCTGTCTCTAGCTGCTTACAGGAACAATTCAAAAAGTTGGAGACCAAGACAAATAAACCCAAAGGATCTGCCTTCAATAATTTTTCCATAGCTTGAACTACAGCTGTTTTCCTTTACAAATTCCACCTCTCAATTGCCAGAGCATTGGGAGAGGAAAAGGAGCAAAACACTACAGTTGGAAAAAAAAGGTCAACATGGAGATGCAGCAGCAGATCAAATCCAGCTTTGCTGACAGCAAAACTCTTTTTACTAATGCACTGATTTAGCTCCTCTTGTAATTTACCAGAATATTTCAGGTTGGACTTGTTTTTTTCATCCTCTAGATACGTAAGAAAGTTATCAGCCAATGAAGACTAAAAGGTTTCTCTGCACCTCTGAAACAATCATCTAATTTCTGACTTTTCTCTTATAAAACATTATATAGTCTGTACTGGAAGTAAAATCCAGGTTCTTTATTTGAATCTTGCATGTCCCACCTGACCACAGTTCGAAGCTTCTCTGCTGGCCCCAACCATTCCTTAAGGAACTGAGGAAATTAAATACAAAACATTAAACAATGCGGAGGGTCAGACTTAAACCAACAAAGACAAGGAAATTGCAAGTTAAGCCTCATGCTCTGCCCTTGATTCACCTTGTTTTGTTCAGCTACTGCTCTGTTCCCAGACCCTTCCTCTCTCCTAATGCCCAAGAGCAATAGAACAAAGAAAACAGCAGGGTCTAAACATAGATGGCATTTGTTCTAATCAATTACACTTGGTTTTGATGTAAATCACAACAATTTTACCTGGATGTTTAACAATTTCTTGTACAGTTTGCATTATTCTAAGTAGGGCAGAGCAAAAATGACCTGGAGGTCATTTCACCTGGAGGGAAAGATTCTCATCCCTCAGATTTACACCTGGGGCACTGTCTAAGCCAGTCATCTCCTTCCTATCTATAGACCAGTTTGTTTTGGTGATTTTAAGATGGAAGTAGCATGTTCTGTTGGTGCTCATCTTTTTCTCATTGCTTGCAGAGGTCTGCAGAGCCAGCTTGGATAACACTTGATTTTTTTAGTTGGAAGACATTAAAGATAGATCTCATCCTCTAGTAATCATCAATCAGTTGCTGTCAAGTAAGCACTTAGTCTCCCAGAGTCCCCAAGACCTCAAACCCCCAGTGCAATTAACATTGCTCAGCAAAGTGTGCAGCAGTTTAACACTAAGCAGGTCACCAAGTCAGCAGCAATACTCGTCTGGCTGGTGTTAGAGAGGTGACCCAGCTCTCTGCTAGAAGGAAACAGCACTCAGCCTCCTGCAAGACTGGGGCACAAGAAACAAAAGGAAGAGACCAGAAGTAGTGCAGTTTGCTCCTTCCACAGCTAGAAGGTGCACACACGGTTACACTTAGATTGCTTTAGACCAGACTCACCCACAACTCAGTGCTTCCAAAGGGAATTTAAGTTATTTTACAGAAAATACAGCAGAGGTTTATTTAAATTGAGCAGCAAGAAATCTGAACAGAAAAAGATAAAGATTCTTACATCCAAAACTGCATTACAAGCACCTCTGGTTTCTTATTTTTCAGCAAGGCTCCCAGAATAACAGTGCGAGAACATGCAACCCTGTTTGGCTGGTGATCCAGATGTGCTCCTTCCCCAACCCCATGGTGATGGAATCCTTCTCTGACCAACATAAGGAGAGGTTTGTCCTGCAGCTGCATCACATTCCACAAAGAAAATCTTGCAAAAAGAAAAATGTGAATGATACTCATCTTCCCATGAATAAAGATGACAAGCTGTAAGAGGGGAAAAAACAGCAGCATTGAAATGCTGGCAAGCTGACATTTTTCCTAATTAAAACAAAAAGAAAACTTGGAAAAAAAGGCCTCCAAGACAGTTGTTTTTCTTCATCAATAGCATATACTGTTTACAGTCATAGTCTGAATTGGCAATGCTTTAGTAATGTATTAAAGAGAAGTTTCATAAGCTTATAAAGAAATCTACTAAAGAACACTTAATGTATTAAGAAAAGATCTATATTACATAAAAGGGTAAACATGGACTAGTTATCAGTTGCTGTTACAAATCTAGGAAACATTAAAAGCACCTTTTATTCTCAATATACTATGGAAGGGATCCAACATATTACAACTGCTTAACTGGAAAAAATGCACATGCTCAAAGCCTACAGCCTGGCTTCTGATCAGATGCAACCTATTACCATCATGGGGCTTCTTATGCACATTATCTTTCAACAGGGTCATTTTTATCATGGCACAGTGCAATATTAAAATCTGAGAAATATGAAATACAGACGAGAGTGCCATTCTGGAGACTGAAGATGTGCAAAACATGCTGCTGAACTCTTGCAGGAAACATGTGCACTACAGAGAGAATGAGGTCCACTGAGGATCCAGCAGGGTCTCTGGTTTGCATTTCTTTTCTCAGCTGAACATAGTTGCCAAAATGATGCATTTCTCAGTGCTTTCCAGCTGTTAATTCAAACCCTCTCTCCTGCTGATGGATCTTGGTCTTCCAGGAACATCTCACAATTCAGTCATTGGTAACAGGTCTTCCATCACAAAACCAGAGAGACATCCTTTATTAGTAATACTATTTCCACAGGCATCCAGCGTGTTAACAAGCAGCATGTGCACCAGGAGGAGGAGATGGAGGAAGTTTATGAAAACATTTTCTTGCTATGAAAGTCATCTGTAGCTTCCCACGGGTACGATTCTATACACTCCTGAACTAAGGCAGGTTGTATTTCCCTCTTCTCTTGTCCAACAGTTGCTAGGACTGGACCTGGCAAGGCAGCATGTGACAGAGAAAAATGCAGCTGCGTTTTTGGCTCAGAAGCCTCTACAAGAGCCTGTGAGTCACGAGCCAAAAGGCCCACATAAAAGCAACAGAGAAGAATGCAGATTCAGTCTTCTTTTTATTGTAAGCATGTGTCTTTGCTGGATGGTCCCAAAGCACATAAGTGACAAGGAACAAAAGTAATTTTTGAAGCTGTGAGAATGGAAAAGTCCCTCAGTCAGGTAACTCAGGCCACCAAGGCCACTTGACATGGAATGGAAAGACTACCATTGACCACAGAGCATCTGAGCCACACAACATAATGCTTGCTGAGACATGCCTCTGAGCTATGCTCTTCTGGACGACGACAAGTAGTGTGCTTTTGTTGTTCATTTGGTGTTTGATTTCTTCTGTAGAATTTCTCCCTATATATAAGCCCAGGTTACCTTCATCTGAGATGTGTTAACACTGAGCTCTCCTACACTGCTGTCTTGCAGTAAAACATCCCAACTCTGCCCCTTGTACTACAAATGAAATTTACAATGCAACCATTTGTGCTTCGGATGTGTCAAATTTCTCTGATTAAAAAGACAACATTTTATCACATTTGTTACTCTAACATCTCAAATGTTTCAACCTTTTAAATGAAGTCAATACAAACACCCCCCCCTTCCTACACTGCTTGGAGCAGGCAGCACGAACACAAGAACAAAGCAGCATGAGGGTAATCTGGACTGTGGTCTGAAGAAGGTGATCACAGGACTGCTCTTTATCACCAGCTCATGGATAGTATCAACAAGAAGATGTTTCCACATTACATGTTGTCTGCCCACAAGCAGCAGTCCAGCACTGAGCCAGCTCAGAAGCAGCAAGCTGGAGAAAAGCAGTGGTAAGGGGAAAAACACCACACCAAGAATTACTTGGTCCAGCTGCTAATCCACTTTGCAGAAGGGATCCTTCACATCCTTTATTCCCCAAAATATAAAGCTGTAAAGCCAGTGACTTGTTTTAAAGGGTCCTGCCACCACCCTGGCTCTCACATCCAGCTTCACTCCTATTAAAAACTAGCTTTGATCACTGCTGTTGGCCACATGAACTTACTCCACATCAGCATCCATGATGATTAACTAACCCAGCAAGCACGTGTCCTTCCTCTCAGGTACACCATGTTCCTGGGGAAGCATTGCTGTTACAGGGCAATGTGAGGCAGAGGCAAGGACTGGAAGGAAACTACCCTAAGGCAGCCAGAAAATTATTTCTGATGGGAGAACTTTCCAGCCCTTTCTGAACTGGAGCAGCAGGAGGAAAGAACACTGAATATAATCCTGTGCCTTTGCAATACATCACGAGCAACAAGAGGAAACTTTCTCAAACACATGTCATCGGATGCATCACAGCTTAAATGGAAAGGATGAGCATCCAGGCTGTTGATGTGCAGACAACAGTACCATGTGGTAGGATTTAGAAAGGTGCCCAAGACATTAAAAAAAATTCAAGTATGTTCCAATACAGCAAAGAAATACAAGTATATCCCAAGACTAGCACAATCACAGATGCTTAAGGAGTGTACCTCAAAAAAGTATAGGGTTCATTCAGTTGCTATCTTGTAACTCTTGCTCAGTTTGAAGACCCAGCTGTGTTCAACAACCAGGGAGAGCCTCTTGCTTTTGCTTTGTGTGAAGATGTTCCCCAGCTCCAACTTAGCACCATCCTACAGGTACTGCAAGGGAAAGGTACAAAGGCTGATCTTGGATCCTTGGGTCTGACAGGTCCAAGGGGAAGTCTCTCAGGAGCAGAAAATCCCAATTTGTCAATGATAAGGCAATTCCCAGAAAGCTCATTCTGATTCCACTCCCCTCCTGTATTTGCATAACAGGCCTTTGTTACTCCTCTGCATTCTAAGTCACGGACAAAGTCAAGAATCCCTGGCAATGCTCAACCAGCCATGCCTTGCTTGGTTAGATATTATAACATTAAGGTACCTAAAACCTCATGCCTTTTGGGCACTCTGTGCCAGGCAGCCCACAAACAGTGCTGGGTCTTGAAAGACACTATGCTCTTTGCCAATGCTCTTTATTGCTCTCCAGGAAATGACAGGCTCATTTTTCAGAGTGATAAAAAGTCCTGTGAATTCTTCCTAAACTTTATGGAAATCTAAAAGCTTAACAGACATAATAAATTGTGCATTATCTGTATTACTGAGCCAGTCTTACACAAATAAATATATCTAAATTAGACTGCAATCTGCAAATCCTCCTTCATGCAAAGAGCAGCTCTAACTTCAGTGGGGCTACCCTCGTAAGCCAAGGAAAGAGGGGTCTTCTCTTTTATATTATGTAAACTATGGGTGAATTAAATTCCTCCCACACAAAGCTCTCACATAATCCCTGCTGCAGCTTGCTGCTGGCTCGTAAACTGAATATTCATCTCAACACAGCTTCAAAAGGTGTACACTTTTCAGCATCACTGTCAGGCACTTTCTTATTTTTTTAATATGAAGAATGCACTGTGAATTGAAAGAAGGTGGGGTGTTTTGCATTCTCTTGTAATGTAACAAGATTTATGTCCCTTGCAATTAAAAAAATTATAGTCCAAAAGCATAGCTAAACCCTTAAAAGGACTAAATATAGAGAGAGACCTGGAAGATTACTCCTTACCATCATCTCCAAAACTAATATTTCTTTCAGGCCTAGGGCCCTAGGCAGCAATCACGCATCAAGGCCACGTTCTTGCCTGGACAAGTTTATTTGCTGCATGTTTTTAGTAACATAAAGACCACACATCTTAGAAGTTCATGGCAGCGCAGAAGCTAAACCTAAAAACTAAGAGCAGTCAGAAAAGAACATAGACTCTTCTAGTGTTATCCACAAAAGTCAGCACACATCATTCTGCATCACTATTTGTACCTAAAAAACCTACACCCAATCTGTCTGCAGAAGGACTTCTCACCTGGCATCAATTACCACAAAAAAGGGACAACACACAAGGGCTCACATTTGCACACATCTTCCTTACCCTCTTTATAGGACCTGCTTTCTGAAGTTGCTCAAATAACCCCAACACTACTGCACATTAAAAGCCACTGAATGACAACAGCGACCTCCTGACACACTCTACAGCCCCGAGATGCTGAGCACACACCTCACTCATCCCTCTTTCCTCCAGGTCTTGAGAAGCTGCCAGGAGACAGGGCAGGCAGCAGAAGCTGCAGAGCACAGCATCACTTCCACAAGGGAGGGAAGATCCTGCCATCACCAGAATCCTCCCCTCTCCACAAAAGTCCAGTTCCTTTCTAGAAAGACACCAACTGGATGGAAGGCCAAGCACACCCATGATTTCACTGGAGAGGGACAGGCTACAACATAAAATAGCTTTGCCTGAGGAGGCCACACTGCTAAGTGTCACTCCAGAACTCTAATGTGAGTGGCAGTTCAGCTGTCCCACAGTGCAATACAAAAGCAAGTTGAAGAGAAAACAGAGATGGAATCAAGTCTCAGGAATATCAACAAGCCAGCTCAAAAGTTACTACATATTAATATCTTTTACACGTTTAATGCAAAATCTCAACCTATGCACTGACAAACCTTTTCAACCTTTGCAGTACACAGAGCAATGAGCAGGCTTCAGAGATACTCTGATGAAATACCAGTAACTTACTCCTTTAACTATATTAGTTTATTTAAAAAAGAAAAGCAACATTTGTTTCTTAGGCCACAGTCAGCTGATATAAATAAAGGGTCTGAAACCTTAACAGATTTTTCTTCTTGCATTGCAATGGGTTGAAGATTCCATTTATTATGTACACGTGCAGAGGTCATGACCAAGAGTGTTCAAATCCAAATTGTTCCAAGTCACTAAATACATCCCAGGTACTTGTAATTCCCCCATGCAAACAGAGAGCAGCAAATGTTTATCTCTCCCTTTCTCCCAGAGTTACTGGCTTACACTCCCATAGCTGAGCAACTGCACCATGCCAAGCAGCTCAGCACCTTTCAGAAAGATTAACTTCTTAAATGGGCATAAACAGCCAAGGTTCAGCTCCAGCCAGCTAAGGTGGGCACACAACTCATGGGCTAGGGCACAGCACAAGGAAATCATGGGATGACCTCCTCATGGAGATCACCTCCCCACCTAAAACTCCACTGACAGCAGGGTCAGCCCTTTTTTAGATTACTCAAGGTTTGGTGCATTTGTAGAATGTCATTTCTTGCTAAACAAACTGCTGGGAGAGTGGTAGTAAGAAAAAAGCAGAGTAACAACTGTCTGGAAGGAAGAAGGGAAGCAGCACAGCCATGAAGTGCTGAAGGCATCCAGAACTAAACTGTACATGCTGACAATGTTCATGACACCTCACAGCACTGCCGGGAGCTCAGGAATACTCTGAATTAGCAAAATGTCAACTCTTCAGGTCCTGCTGCACATGGAGCTCAATCTCACTCCATGAAAACAACAGCAACTCAAGTCTAGCTCTTCCAAGAGACTGCAACTCCAAGACTCCTGTGGACTTGGGGATACAGCTATGCACACACAAAAAAAACAAAAACAAAAACCAAAAAACACAAAACAACCCACAAATTTAACTGTGTAACTAACACACACACACACACCAGCTTAACCTAGTTTAACAGTGTACAACCAACTTCTTCCTCTCCCACCCTTGGGAAAGGACGCAAAAGGCAAGTTAATGCTGCAGTAGGCAAACATTAATAGTGACTGAAACCACTTAACCATCTATTCTCCTTTCCCTTCCACTCATTTTTATTCCAAGAAAACCACAAAACTGTGAGAAGGGTTCCAGCATAACAAAATTCTTCTCCTTTGCTAGGCTGAGAATAGATATAATTTAGGATTAAGTGCAACTCAATACATACCTTGTCTTAACCCATAAATATCCATGGGAATGTTTACATGTGCTGAGGGAATTTGCTGACAAGATCACACATAAACCAACAATTATTCTGTATCATCCACGCAACAAACTCACGGCACAAGGGAAAGGCAGGGACCTGAACCAGAGCACACAGCAACTTCACAGGGACTATTCACACACGTTTTCAGGGGCCTGCCAAACACTTCAGATTTCACAAGAAAAACCTGGTGCTCTGCAGCTCAGCTCTACTCCATTTCACTTGGTTCAAAGTGTGACCAACGTTAGGAGGCTGATCAAATTCCTTGCTTTATCCACGCCTGAATTAAAGCCTTGGCTCAGTGAGGGAAGCAGACCAAGTTACTGGAGTTTTTATTTTCAGAGGATGCCAGCCCTAAGTGCTGGTGCCAGCGCCCCAGGTAACACAAGTACTGGGGAGCTTCACTTTAGTTACAAACAAAGGGATTTCAGCTTCTGGTGAAGCAGTTGGTATTTCTGAAGCTCTTATTAGTCCAGTGCTAAACTTCTGTATTCATTTGCAGATAATATATTAAGCCACTTTACAAATCCAGCCTATTCTGATCAGGAAAGTAGGAATTTTATCAAGTAACTAATGAAATCTGCTCACATGGTTGGTTTGAGATGTCTAGCACTGATAAATTTAAATAAAAAAATAAAATAAAATAATCAAAACATCTACAGGCAGATGGAGGCAAAGAGAGTGCCTTGCAAAGGCAGCAGTTGCCATCACAGGGTGACTTCTGCAGGGGGAGTGCCACATCTGACCACAACAGTCACAGCTCCAGCTGAACCTCCCTGCAATCTCTCCTGGATTAGCACCTTTTCACTCTGTCCCTGACACAGGCAGCACCAAACACTTCTGGCTTGAAGCCTTCACATGCACATACATCCCCAACCTCAGTCCAAGTCCACCTTGTACTCTTGAACTCTTCTCCAGCTCCAAAGATCTCCATGACCACCATGTTATGGATAAGAGCAGCTAATGCTCACTGGACTCTGCCCCAGGGAAACAAATCATTAAGTCCAAAAGATTTTCCTAAAGTGCAATGGCCAAACCTCTGTGCAGGACTTGTGGGAAAGACAAGGGAGGAACTGGAGGAAGAAATACCTTGCTGCAACAAACCCATGCCCAGTCTCACAGGCAAGGGAAAGAGGGTCAAGATGTCCATAAGCACCCCTGGAACTGGGCTGGGGGAGCTAAGAAACCCTATTGGGTTCAAAGGGACTAAAATGGAGGAGATCATAAAATCATAGCATGGTTTTAGTTGGAAGGGACCTATCAAGAGCACCCAGTCCAAACCTGCTGCTGTGGGATGGGACATAATCCCAGGACCAGGTTGCCCAAACCTCATCCACCCTGACCTTGGACACCTGCAGAGAAGGAAGGAACAGAGTTTGATCCTTGAGGGACAGACTGACAAACTCCTGGCATAATGAGGACAGAATTGATGGCCTGGGTCAAATGGGAAGAGTGAAGAAACAAGGAGAGAACTGGGTCAGGGAGAACCTCTGTGACTCAGCCAAGCACTTGCACAGCATGGGATGGGAAGCTCCCCAGTTAAGAGATTGCACACACAAATGATGTAATATTTTACAATCCTGCAGTACATTTGAAGTGCTCTGTAAATATTAATTAAGCAACAGTACCCACAAATCAGAAGGTAAGATGGTGATATAACTATCTCACTTAATATTTAACAGCCTGATAAAAGCAGCTTTTCCTCCCTGAGCTCGGTCACATACCCACACTACTCCTGTCTCAAAGAACAGGCTCTGTCCCACAGCCAGGCTGCACAGCTCCTGCTAAAAGAGGCCAGTGTTCAGTATCTGAATTCAGACTCCTGTTTCAGTGTGACCTGATGCCCTGCCCACAGCAAGCAATCCTGCTCCAGCCATCACCCCCAAGCCACTCCTTGATCACCAGCCAAGCCCAACACAGAGGCAATTTACTAAAGTAACACTGGGACATGGGTGTAAATTGTCATTTTGTGCTCTAATTGTCTCATCTGCCATCCCTTGCATTTTGGCTACATTCAGCCACTTAAGGTTCCTATTTTACAACACTGCTTTCCCTTAAAAATATATATTTTTTTAAATGGCTTTTATGAGGTCAATCACATTTGCCAAGTTTTAACAGACTTCTTTCTCAGCTGCCTAATTTCAATTTCACCTTTACATATAACTTAAAAGGAGGCAAGTCATCACTGCAAGTAAGTGGGATGTGATGTTTAACATCAAAGTTTACACAAAGACACTTTACAGTACCAGCCGAGGGTCAAGAACCATGAATTTCTTCTGCAAAACAGGAGAATTAAGGAAGGAAAAAGGAGGAAAAGTAGCCAAAACTTAGAAATATCTATACTCCTGATTAATACAAGGCTACTGGGAAAAAGCAGATGTGAAGTCACAACTTATTTTATTCAGGGTAAAAGCCAAAGTCTACAACAGCCAAACTGAACTTATTCTATGCAGTGGCAGACCCTGAAATACAGCAACATTACTCTTTCAACATTAATAAAACATGTTGTATACAGAGCTTTTCCCCCAACCCCCCCAGTCCCTGAAACCCTGCCAAGTCATAAGCTTTTTATGGGAACACTGAAATGGATGTTGATCAGAGCCATATTCATATGAGTTTTAAATTTTACCACCACTTAGAGACAAGAGCTCCCCCCCCGCTCCTCACACATCTACAAATCTGTAATTTTTTGAAAGCCTGATGAACTAAAAGCTCATACACCCTCAGTCTATACTGAAGATACTGAATTCACCCTTGGATTGAGCTGAACTCAGCTCTTAAAAGCACTGTGAACTCCTTTTCCTGTAAAGTGAATTGCCTCAAAGGTAAAATACTACATTTTACATATGAAAAATAGCACCTACTTGGTAAACAAAATTAGAGAGCCAGAGGTCAGCTCATTACTGTATTCTCTTCACCAACACTCCCCATGTTCTTTGGCATCTGCTCTTTCCAAGTTCTAAGCTTTATTCTTCAAGAAGTTAACACTGATTCATAGAAATACAATTAGTTTGGAATTACAAGGCTGCTGGCACCCAGACAAGTGCTTGATCATTTTGTTTTTGCCTTTAATGTGATAGAGTTTCAAATGAGTTGGAAAACTTCATAAAAACTATGGGGCTTCTTCCTCTCTAATTAACACAGCAACAAAATTTGACAGCCTGGGATGGAAACTTCTCACTAGTGCTATGTTTTTGGAATTACTCATCTACTCCCCCACTTTACAAGACTTTTTACCAGTATTTTACCCTTTCCAGTTTGAAGGCTTCAATTTGGAGTCCCCTATAACAAGCCAACTAGGGTGGCAAAGATGCTGCATCAGGAGACCTGCAAAATATCTCCCATCCTTATGATCTACTCATCTTTCAAACCTCCTCTGTGTGTTCTGCAACTTGAAAAATCTGGGTGAATTGCAAGATATATCCATTCTATCACTGACAAGTTAAAAAAATCAGGTGCCTATTCAAAATTCACATCTATTAATTAGGTATGCAAGGCCTTAAATTTAATAGATAAATGGACATAAAGTACACAGCCTCTGTCCAAGTAGGTCAGCCTTTCAAGTCCCTGGTCTGGGAACTTCTGTGTTCTTTGTATATCATCCTGAGTTATGTTTATTTAAATAATGACAAATATTAGTTCTAAATTTATAGTTATTGCTTTATAAGATGTCTCCAATCCTATCAGGATAAAGGGCTTACACTAAACAAAACAGTTTGTTTATACTACTGCTGTATCTAATAGGAAATCCCACGTGTTCAAAGCAGGAAAAAATTACAGCCTATCTTTCTGTGAAGGGCTGCTATCTCTTGCTTCCAAGAGGCCAGAAGGACCACATGCAGATCACAAGGCCTAAAAGTTCAAGTTGAGAGAAGTTGAACCTGACTCCACCAAAAGTGTCACATGCCCATCAGACCCCACAAACAAAAAACCAAAGAAAACGAAAAATCACCTCCTGCTTTGGCAGCAATAAAATGGCTGGAAGATGTGGGAGACTTAAGGAAGGAACACATATGCTACTGGTTAACCTAAAGGTACTGGGAAAAAGCAGGTATGAAGCAACACCTTGATTCATAGAGGGCAAAAGCAAAGAACTGTAACAGCCACTAGAGCTCACTCCTGGCAATGGGAAATGCTGAAATAGAAGTTTAAAGACAAGCAAGCCTATGACTTCAAGCCTTTCATAAATTATTTGTGTTGGCTGTCCCACTGCTCCCCTATTAAGGAAAGACCAAAGCAAAGATATTTATTGTGTTACTCTTATTATTCATTTCTATCTACAAACACACGTAAGGCAAGGTTTAGTAACTGTAGAGAGCCCAGTGCTCAGAGTTGGCTTCTGTTAGACTTGCCCGACGGGGATGTTCAGAGAAAGGTTTTGGGATTTTTTGTCTTTCAAATAATCTTAAAATTTATTTTAAGATTAAGGCAGATTAGAAGAATTAACCACCTATTCAATAAAGCATTTTATCTGTTTCTACTACAGTTAACTACTCAAGAAAACCTCTTATGGCACAGCACACACCTGCATGGGAACAGGTCACATCCAGTGTGCAGAACCACACCAAGTAAGAGCTGCACAGATACCACCATTGTAACACAACAGCCCAAACACAGCAAGACTGCAACTCTCCAACTCAGAATACATTTTTTTAAAGTTCAGTAAAGCTGAAAGTGGTTTTAATGCTACATTTAAATAACCACATATATGCAAACCAATGACTGGTGCAAGTACTCAGGTGTGAAATGCATGACAAAGCATCGTCTTGTCCTTCTCTTCAAGACATTGAGAAAATGACATATTTCCATGAACATGCCTTTGTGCATCCAGGCTCTGCATTTTGTCTCACATTGCTCCTGTTGTCTGGAACTGGGCTTGTACAAGCACTGGCTGAGTAAAATTCTCATCTACTGTTGATGCTCTTCTGTGCTAGGACCACAAATAGAAACCTCACAAGATGGATACTTAAATAATGGATACTTAGTGCAAGATCTTCAGCAGACTTCATGTGTCCTCTTGCCTAGTGACTGCACCAACTCTTCCCTCTATTTATAGACTGGAAAAGGATTTCCCCAGTTTGGACACAAGTGACAGCAAGTCAGTTATGAAGGGGAAAGGAGACAGGCAGCACTCAAAAAACCAAGGATTATTTCCAAATAAACTCAAGCCCTATAAACTTGGCTACTGAAGAAAGATAATCCTCTCTATCTTATGCCAAGTGGGTCAGTCAGAGGAAGAACCTCAGCAATCTTCAAAGTCAAAGCAGATGGGGAAGTAAGTGCCCATGTGAGCAAAGAGGAAACAAGCTTCTGTTCATTTCAGCTTGTAGTTTTCTAGACAGCAACAAAAATGTCAGAGCTTTAACTGACATGAGCAGAGCAGCTCAATTCTGTAACAAGTATTAAGAGAACTGCAGAGTAATTCCTAAAGATTGCTATTGATGTAAAAAAAAAATAGAGAGTCCTGGCATCTGTAGAATGTAGACACTGCTTAGCTTGGTAGTAGGGAAACAGGTAAACTGGAGGAAAGGTGCTGAGAGACACTGAAAGAAATGTTCTATGTTTTGTAGCCATATAAAAGTCACTTAGGATACTTTGTCATTAGTGCTTCAGTGTCAGTGATAGAAGTATTTCTGTAGCTGTGAAGTAGGTCCTACTATAGAGCCAACTGTAGCTCCATTTAAAGCATTTTTAAGAAATAATGCATGACACTGCAACTGATCTTTTTGCCTTTTTTGAAATAAAAAAAAAGGCAGCCCATACATACCACAGAATGAACACAGATTGCATTCCTCAAGAAGCTGAAGCTGACCTCTTGGTCTTTTCTCAGGCTTTACATCACTAGGCAAGATCTGGGCCAAGACCATTTCCATACACAGGGATGCATCTCCATCTCAGGCTAACCTCATCCTCCATGTGGTGAAACCTAAAACCAGCTAATCTCTCCCAGAGTTATGCTTGTGGAACTGGGAATCCCTCCATCTGCCTCAGCAAAATGAAAAGATCACTGGCTGCAAAATAAACAGCACATTAGCCAAAGAACAATAGCCCCTCCAGTCAGTGTGCTTCGTGCCACCCACCAAGGGCTAACAATTTTCTATCAGATCCTCCCCCTCCCCAAAAAAACAAAAAGCCCATACTTGGAAAAAAGAGCTTGTGCAAGTTAACAACATGCAACTTCTTTTGGCTCTGTACCAAAGAAGGATTCCCTTCCTCTCCAAATTCCCGAGTTCTGCAAACTCTCTGCAGTCAGAAGCAGCAGACCCTAAAGGAGCACAGAAACCTTTATGGTGCTGCTTTTAACCAGGAACTTTTCAACTGATTGAGCTGGGAACAGCAGCAGAAGAGTGGTCAGTGCTTTCATTTTCTTGGGAAACACAGAGAGCCAAGGACATGATGAGATGCTCATCTTGCAAACAAAATATTGCTAAGAGAAACAGGCATCCTTCCATCACTTGTTTTAGGAGGCAGCAGCTGAGCTGCATCAGCTATTCCACTGGTGTCTCCATGACAGTGTTCTGCCCAAGACGTCTGCTGGAACAGCCAGAGCTGCAACTGTGTAAGGAAACTCCACAGGCAGAGGCACTGAGGGGCTGCACAACACCACCCTGCTCTGATTACACACATCATTGTCCATGCACACTCAAGTGATACTCAGGCTGGGTTGGCTGGAGCATAAACAGGAGGCAGGAATAGGGATATAAAGTTCTTGCTTGTTTTCCTGTGTGGGTTTCACTGTGTATCAAGAAATTTTCTAGACAGAAGCATGAAGGAGTGGACAGAGCCTGTATTATAACTAATAAGGGGGCAGCTTCAAACTGCAATCACTTCAGCACTTTCCTATGATCAGTTACCATCACGAGCAGAGAACTGAACTACCCTGCTTTACATCACATTTTACCATGACACTATTCCTCTCAGCAGGGTTACCACCATTCTCACAGCAGCTTTCAATGTTTTAAGATGCAATCTGAAGATTCTCCCATATTCCTCTTATTAAAAAATAAAAGATTAAAAAGGAAAAGACGTGTTAAAGCTTGAAGGACCTTGTACAGTTGTATTTGCTTCAGTCAGACCTTTTCTCTGCGCTCTGGTATAGAGGAAGGAAACAAAAATAAAGAGAGGTGCAAGTGAACAGAAACTCCTATCAGCTTTGTAGCAGCATTTCCACAAAAAACTTTTTTTTTTTTTTTTTTAATGTGACACATGCATTTGACCTGGGTCAACACAGGAATGTGGGGAGTTGAAAAGGCATCACCTGATGAAACAGAAACACCCTCTCTCCAAGCTCTAATGCAGGAACTGCAGCCAAGCAGCCCAACCACAGCACACGCAGTACGAGCCTTCTCGAACGGGCACACGTTCTGTGTCAGCACAGCAGCACCAATACAGAACTCCATTCAAATAAAGGAGTAATGACCCTTCAGAAAGCTCAGGCCTTCATCAGGCTTCCACAGCACCAAACAAAGACCACCTAAGATATTCAAACTGTAGCAAAAAAAAAAATAAATAAAATTAAGAAGAATATTATTAAATCAAAAAGAGGAAAACAGTGTCAGGCTTGTGCGTGTTTCATTGTTGAATAATGACAGTGTTTACCTCTCCAGCAAAATGCATTACTGCTCTGGATCCAACTTTAAAGCACAGTACATGACAGAATTAATTATGTCCTCTCCTCTTAACTACCATTCCCTGGGTTATTTATTAGCTACGTCTGCATGTATTCATAGATGTGTCTAATATACAAAAGTTAAAAGGATTTAAAACTGTTGCCTAAATAGTTCCCTGGCTTGCAGAGTCCTTTGCACTCTCTGGCCAGGCAGTGATATCAATAAATACAGCCTCAGGCTGCAAATTAGTTACTCCCTAAGCTACACAGCAGTTGAGGAACACATGGGGGAACCACAACCATGCTGCAACAGGCAAGTGTCTCTCACAATCAGTGTCCCTGGTTATCAAGCAACAAGATGCCTCAGACATCAAGCATAGATGGCACTTTTCTCTGAATTAGAATGCAAATGGGCACCAGCACATCCAGCTTCAGCTTGGTCTTGACATTTTGCAAGCTGCCAGGCAAAGCATCTATCAGGACTTCAAAGTCCACTTGAGGTGGAGCACCCACAACTTGGAGGCCACCAGCCAGTTCATGGGCATTGCTGGAAAAGATAAAAACCACACTACACAAGATACCTCGAGTTCAGAATGGCAGGTAGAAAAACACAGAAGTCACCTGAAACAGTAACTAAAGGGAACCCAAGAGCCTCTCTGAAGTTTTCTATTCTGCTAAAATTTAAGGCTAGAGACCTATTCACTCTGCTGGAGTCCTCCTCAGAGATGGATGAATGCTGAGGAGCAGCAGACTGGAGAAGACTTCTAGTTTAAGAACAGATACATCTTATTTCACTGAGGTCCTCCATCTCAAGGGACAGAGGTCAGAAGGTTCCATGCTGATCACCCACTGGAAGGAAAGTGAAAGGGAGAGAAGGTGGGTACTGTTACAGACCTAGCAGCAGAAAACACAGAGAAAAAGGAAAACCCTTTGACAGACACTTAGCAAGACCAGCAGCACTTTTATCTTTGCCAGCACAGTCCCTAGGGTACTGTACTCCCCAGTGAATAATGCAATCTTTGGCCACATCAAGGATTACAGGCAACTCCAACTAATACACCAAATTAGCAGTGTATCTAGGGATAAACTTGGTGTCTTCCATCAAGAGGTCAAACCTTCACAGACAAATGAATATCTAGAACATTCTGGTAAAGCAGCACACTTGGCTCTTCCACCCCCCTCTGGGCTGAACCTGGACTCAAGAGAATGCCCCAGTACTATGTGGCAGCACAGAAACCAGGTCTGAAGAGGTATTTAAAAGTAGACAAGAGCATGTGCTTGCAATCAATGCTCAGAAACCACATTTATCAATAACTAGCTTAAATTTAGCACTTTAGAGATGTAGAGGGGTGTCAGAGGTTAAGTTTTTCAGGTTCTCCCATCTTTTAGGCTAAATATATTTATATGTATATATATAAAACACTCAAGCTTCTTATGATTTGCCCTCCATGACAGAAACTCCCTCCTACAACTGTTGAGGGAAGAGGAAAAAGATGGATAAAGAGTGACTGTATCTACAGACCTGGAAGTATTAAAGCTTCCTTTTCCTAACAAAATGACATGAAGTGATACTGACAAAACAACATTAAGTTATACTGACAAAACAAATTTCCAGGAAGAAAGAAATACAGAACATCTCTTGAAAAAACAATTATAAATTGGTGAGATTATGCAGCAATACGCAGATGAAAGCTGTATTTCATTATTCTGCACCAGGTCCACTTCATTTGATTAAATTAATAAATGAAGTCCTTATGTCATGCTACAGGCATTACCCCTACTTTTGTTTACTACCTCTTTCTAGCCCCAACCACAGCACAGCTGGCTGCCAGCTCAGTTACAACACATGTACAAGAAGTTAAGATAGGGGAAGTGATTCTGAAAAACCCACCCAAAAAAAAAAAAATTCTGCTTCACTTACCTAAGCAAAGTTGTCATTAGTGAGTTTTCCAGTACTAAAATCCAAGAAAAAAGGCCTGAAAAAAACCACAGAAAAAGGCAAAATTTTAGTAAGCAGGATAATACTTTCTTTCACTTTTTTCCTTAGGAACATGAAAAGTCAGGGATTTAAAGAAAAATAAGTACATTGACTCTATCAGCTGCATTTCAGATAGTTATTTGCAACAAAAAGGTGCTCCTCAGGCAGCAAACACATCAGAAAACAACAGGGAAGATTTTCCACTGCTGTTGCCAGTATTACCAGTGCAGTTCCTCAAATGTCAATCATGTTGGGCTGAAATAAAACTATGATGATCCAGAAGACAAGTCAGGCCTAAGGCAATTAGTTAAACTGCCCCATTTAAACATTCAGTCATTTGTCCCTCCTGTCAAGCTGGATTATCAGGAAGCCTGGACCAAACTGTGGGGTGAGTGGGAATGAGGAGGTATCACCCACCCCAGTAAGGCTGAAGGTGGCAGGAACAGTGAGTGCTGCTCATCAAGTTGCCAAACCACCCCAGGGCTGATTGCAAAAAGAGGCACCACAACATGGATCCATGTCAAGAAACTGTGATTTACAAGACTTCCTGATGGGCCTAAAAATCCAAAGCACAGTGCAAGCTACTGGCAGAAATGGTATGTGGCCACAACAGGTCTTACCCAAATCACCACGATCAGAAACAAAAGCACTCAAGCCTTATTAAGACTCACAGATGCAGACTAAAAAAACAAAAAAAACACCAACAAAACACACAAACAACAATAAACCCACCCAAACTAACTGAATATGGATGACTGCAAGCCTCTAAATCAAAGAGGGAGTTGATTGCTGTTTGAGAGGAAGAAGTCATTGCTTGTTCCAAGATTAAAAACTTATAATTCTGGCCCCAGCTGAAGCACTATCATTCACTAATCTGGTAGAATTTAGTCAGGCTGATCCTCCACTCAGACAGACAGGGCATTATCAAAAGTTCCTCTATTCATTTAGCTTCCTGTTAGCCCAGTGAAAGCCCCTTTTATATGGTCCTCAAGAGGCTGTTAAAACCAGGGAAGACTTTCTGATAGAGCAGATAAGGTAGTTGGATTTATTCATGAGAGGAGGAAGGGAAGTTGTACAGGCTGATTACAGCCGCTCCAAAGCTGAAAAGGGGAGGTTTGAAGGAGGGAGAAGGAAAATGATGCATTTCTTATTAATAAACACTGTTGTTAACATGAGTTACCTCTCCAGATACTCAACTACAGAATTGGGACTCTTAAATTGGCATCAACAAATACACAGATGGTTGATGAATTCAAAAATACATGGATGAGGCAGAATGGGTTAAAAGACTGAATAATATTTATTTATATATATATATATATATATAAAAATTCTAAAAATATCAATACCCTCTTCAGTACCGATTAATATAGCCCAAAGGATTAACTAGCTAGAGTCAGAGGGAAGATACTGCCTAGAAATACTCTCTAGATTAAGACAGTTCATGTATAATTTTCAGGGTCAGATCCTGTTCTTATTGCTGACATGAGCTCTCAAGACTCCAATGGAGCAGGATGGTGATTTCCACATTACTTAACATGTGTCAGCAATTTTGAACAGTTGCTCTGCAGATTCTTTGAGCTAACCAAGCAAAATCCCACTGCTGAGAGCCTAGTATAGCACTAACAGATAAAAAGCTGCCTGGAAACTCTATCAAAACTCTGAAAAATATTCCCCCTATTAATGTTCAAACAATCTGGTATAGTTAAAATAGTTTTCAAATGTAACACAATGGAAATGCAAACAAGAGCATGTTTCTCAAGTTCAAAGGTCAAGCCAAAGCAGCAGAGCTCTACCAGAAGTTATGGCTAAAAATGATGGTTGCAGGAGTAAACCCTGCCTCTTCCTTCCCTTCTTCCAGGCTATTCTTCTCCAAATAAACTGGGAAAAAAAAAAAACCAAACCCAAACAACTAAGAATCAAAACACTCACAGTGGAAAAATAGTATGCAGCTTAAAAAACAAACAAAAAAAAACCAACAAAAAAACACAACCACACAACACTCAGTTATACTTCATCATCACTCCATCCACTCCAAATAACATCAAGTCATTATCTGTGTTCACCCTACCTAGAGCTACAACAAAATCCAGAGCTTGTTTGGGTCCAATTTCTCCTTTAGGTTATTATTAACTCTACACAAAACTTCAGCACAAATTGTATAGACAACTCTAGTTTGCTCCGAGGCCACAATTTCTTCCCAGTGATGAAGCAGAGAATGAGGGAAGCAGCAGACAACAGTCACTTTATTCTGCTACCAGCCTGCAACTCTTCAGACATAAGGCAAAGCTCAGCTGGCACTCACCCTCTCCACTCTGTGCTGCAGTGGAGGTCTTGCCTCTTTTCACCACCAACTTCAGTCAGAAACTACAGAGGCTTATTTGGCAACCACTCAGATTTAGTGGGTATTTCTAAAAAGCTGCCAAGCCTCAGATTTCCCAGATAGCAAATCAGAGTAACACTGCTCACCTATCTTCACAAATTATTTGCGCCACAGAATCTGAAGATACAACAGTTAGGAATCTGAAATGCACAAAAGCAATTCTATTTGTTAATTTGCAGCTTAGCACTACTAATAAGGCCCAGTTAATCAAAGTGCAAAGGGTGTTGCCAACAGTGGGAACGGTGCAATAGGATGACAAGGCACAGACTGCTTGTTCTGCTCCTTCCCTACCATTGCTGGGTCTGTGTCACAAAACAACTCCTATCACACCAATATTTATTTAAAAACAAGTGAAGAACCCAAACAGTTCAATTTGTTTTCCAGTCTGAGGAACCTGCACTGGCAGGTTACAGCTGATGAACCATTGATAATCACTGCACTGCAAGGGAATGAAGAGGCATAAACTGCATGTTCCTCAGTCAACTCTTTTCAGCTGGATACAGCCCCAGCTGTGCCAGATGCTACAGCTGATATGGAGTCAGACTCTGAACAGTCTTAACCTTTAAGTTGACAGGACTACAACAAAACCACAACAGGCCAATTCCCACTGTTATGAATCTGGATGTAAATAATTTTGTTGAATTGAAGCATGACTTTACACACATCAGTTTCAGGAAAGCCAAAAACAAACAAGTTTCCTTGTCCCTTACATTTCACTGTTCAACTGCAAATCCAAAGTTAGCTGTGGACGATGCTGGGGTTTGGTTTCCCTTTTTATAATCCCAAACACCAAGAGTTCCTACTTCTGAAGACCAAGTTAGGTTTCCCCCATCCCTCACAGGCCTGCCTATGCATGCACACATGCCTCTGTACTGTTAGAAGTTAGCTGGAATAGCTGTGACTAAAGGCAATGGAAGATTTCAATAGTAGTTTCTTTGTCACTCCAAGAATCTGCTTCACCACACAAGCCTGCAGTTCCAGATTTCTGCATACATATTGTGAAGGGCACATGGCACAGATGCTTACCAGAGGCTGGAGTTCAGCACGTTCCTGGGCAGAGCTGCAGTAACTACGTTTAGACTGTTCAAGAAGGTTTCAGCAGAGCTCAGAGCTAAAAGCTGGCAAAGGAACCCAAAATTCAGAGAGCCAGCCTCGCAGATGCAATTCAGACTTTGCAAACTCACGACGCCTTAAAGAATTTGGGTTTTCCATCTCATCCTCCAAGGGAAGCTGCAGCACACGCTTCATGGTGCCAGGAAGGTTAGAGGGCTGCCAGAGCCTGCACAGGAGAAGGTCTGTGTGCAAACAGGACAAACAGCCACTACTAAATTCTTGTAACTAATTAAGCAACAATTCACTGAGAATGCAGCATCCCCCAGCTGCCTACCTAATCCTCAACCCCTGCTTCTTCAGCTGGTTTTCAGTTTTTTAAAGTCTTCTATTTCTCTTCAGAAGCAAAAGATGAATGAACACCCAGTTCTCTAGACATCCTGGTTAAAAGGCAAATAAAAGCCCTGCAAGGACCATCAGTACTCCAGAGTGACTTAACACTGATGAGCTTTCACCAGCAAGCCTGCAAACATCATTACATGCCAGTAGCCATGTCAAATCCACCCACAGTACCTCTCTGCAAGGCTCTCCTCCAGCCTGAACCGGACTTTGAGGCAAGGGAGAAGCAAACCTGGAAGATGACTATGGATTTTCTCTGGTCTGCATGCCTGTGTTAATCTACTCAGTGATCACAGAATCATAGAATCATAGATATTAGGGGTTGGAAGGGACCTAGAAGATCATCTAGTCCAACCCCCCTGCACAGCAGGGGCACCTAGACCAAGTCACCCAGGAACAGATCCAGGCGGGTCTTAAGTGTCTCCAGAGATGGAGACTCCAC
>JAOEGS010020873.1:1582-63114 GCA_025447755.1 Corythornis vintsioides | reverse complement strand
CGAGGCCCCCCCGCCCCGCCGCCGCCCGCGGCCCCGGCGCTCACCGCCAGCTCCTGCTTGCGCTTCACCAGCTCGGCCAGCTCCCGCCGGGTGTCGGGGATCTGCGGGGGGCCGCCGGCCTTGGCGTGCAGCGCGGCCATGGCGGCTGCGGCCTGCGCGGGCCGGGCGGGGCGGGGCGGCGGCGGCGGTTGCGCTGCCGGGAGGGGCCGCCGGGGGCAGCGCCGAGCCCGGCCCAGCTCCGCTCCGCCCGGCCCCGCTCCGCTCCGCCCGGCCCCGCCCGCTCACCCTGCGGCTCCCCGGGCTCCGCAGCACCGAGGCCAGCAAACAAACTGCGCGGCCCCGGTTCAGGACGCTCTCCCCTTTCCGTGCCCCAGCGTTACCGGACGCCCCCGGGACGCTCTCCCCTTTCCGTGCCCCAGCGCCGCGCTTCCCCTGTGGGGGAAACAGCCATTGCAAGGGGTCAGTGCAGCTTTACGTACATTTGTCCGATTCAATCGTTTTTTAGCAACATTCAAGCTTCTATTAAATGATGCATCCAGTCTGAGGGGTCTCGATTCGCCCTTTCACATCCCTGGCCACCGTGAGCAGACTCCCAGCGACACCAGCCCTGTGTTTGTCTTACACCAACGTGGTGATCTCCATTCTGCTCTGAGCACTGACAGCTCAGCTCCTTCAAGAAATGTCAAGGAAAAGGAAAACATTGCAACTAAAAGTAATTAGGGATAAATTTACAAATTCTTTATTTAAAAACCCCTAGAGTATGTATAAAGGAGACCCTCCTGGTCAAAACTGATTTTACCCACTGTTTGAAAACCTACATCAATGCCCTGTATTTACACCAGAAACGTGCCAGCCTGTGCATACGACGTGAGACAGCCACGTATGCAAGGTATGTACACAGCAGGAGGAAGAGCTGTGACCACCCAACAAACATCCAGGCAAAAAGAGTAAACAGTGTGGAAGATGCACATTTCTTATAACATAAAACAAACCATGGGGAGAAGACATCCAAAAATACACCAGGTGTGAGGACTTCAGGGAGTGGAATTTTCCCTGCCAGAAGTGTTGTTCTCTCTTACAGGGGAGGAGACTGTTTTAAACAACTGACTTGAACAGCTCTTTATAAAAAGAAAAATAGTGCAAACTCTGATTAAAACACATCGCCACATAAAGGGTATTTATGTAAAATACAAACAAAACCAAGGAGATGTCACTGGTGGGGTGGGGGCAGCTCCAGGAACAAAGGCTCCAGCGCTGGACCTGGACACCAGGAACAGTTTCAGCACCGTCTGTTGGCAGACCCTGGCCTCAGGCAGACCCTGGCCCCAAACCACAGAACTACCACCTAAAGGAACTACCGTCCCAGGAAGTGTTTCACTTCTATTCCAAGTTACCTGGTAATTTTCAGGTAGTGACTCCAGAGAACCACCTGTCCCAGAACGTTTTCACCAGGCCAAGCATGGACCCAAACCCACCAGCCCAGGGCTGGGGCTCTGCAGCATCTCCACCTCCACAAGCCAGGTCAGTTTCCCAGAGCAGAACTAACAGGCAAAGGGATTTGGCAAACTACCAAACAAGAGGGTTACAAAATGCACGGGGTTACTCTCTAGCTACTGTTTCAGTTAAGTATCATTTTCAAAGGGCTAGGGGCAAAACAAAATCATTTCAAACTTGCCCGTGTAGCTTACACCCTCTGCTCGGAGGGGACAGTCCTTCAGTCTTTGTTATTTCCAGCATCAGAGCCCTCACCTCCAGGTGCTCTTTTGAGTGTTGGGGGAGAAAACAAACAAACAAACAAACAATTTCTTGATATGCAGAGCTCTCAAAGACGTATAAACAGTGATGTCCTCCAAAATAATCTTTGAGAAAGGATCAGCAACAGAACGTGGACTTTAAGGCAATAAGAGGCATCAGCACTGCGATGCTCCGACGTTTACATCCCTACGCCCATTCCCCTGCAAAGAAATGCCCTCCCCTGCCCCCCATCTCCTCCTCAGCTGTTAACTGTCAGACTCCTCCTCCTTCTCCTCCTCATCGTCATCGTCCTTGGTGTTGGCCTCAGATTTATCCGAGGACTCATGGAGAAGAACATACTCCCTGCTGCTGAACCCGAACTTGAGCACATCCTTCTCCTTCAGTTCGTAGTAGCGCTGGGGCTCGATCCGCTGGTTGTTGAGGAAGGTGCCGTTGCCCGAGCCCAGGTCGATGATGTAGGGCCGCACGCGGCGCCCGACGCTGCCATCAGCACGGGTGTACTCCACCAGCCTGGGGACAAAGCACACCGGTGCCACCACCCCGGCAGGGCACAGACACAGCCCCAGGGCAGGGGGGGCTCTGCACAGCGGAGTCCAACCGACTGCAGCACCCTCTGGCTGCTCCCCAGGACACTGTCTCCAGCAGCAGACACCCCCCCAACCCAGACAGCAACAGCTGTTGCTGGGAAACACCAAACAGAATCACAGAACCAATATGGTTGGAAAGGACCTCCAGGGTCATCGAGTCCAGCCTTTGTCCCAGCATTTCTCTAACCACCCCACCATGTCCTCGAGCGCCACATCTATTCCTTCTTTAAACACCTCCAGGGATGGTGACTTCCACCTCCCTGGGCAGCCTGTTCCAGCGCCCAACTACCCTCTCATTGAATAATTTATTCCCAATATCCAATCTAAACCTCCCCTGATGCAACTTGAGGCCATTTCCCCTCGTCCTATCATTACTAATTTGAGAGAAGAGACCAACACCAGCCTTGCTACAACCTCCTTCTAGGTAGCTGTAGAGGGCAATAAGCTCTCCTTTCAGTCTCCTCCAGACTAAATGAGCAAAATCTCTCTTTGAAACACTTCTACTGATGGTGGCACCCGCCAGTGCACCCAGTGCCACACTCCTGTGCCCACCCCCATGCTACTGTCTCACCAAAAGGCTGCTGGTGGTTAAATGAAGGGTTACAGGTACTTCCAACCTCTTCTAGGACAGGCAGCAGCCCCACATCAGCTCCACCCCGCCAAGACACAGCAAACGCTGTCTCAGCAGGGCACGGCCAGGGTTTTTTTTTCCTCCCAGACATGCCCCTTTCCCCACTCACCGGTACTGGAACACGGCGTGCTGCTTGGAGCAGGAGGGGTGGTCGATGGGGATGTCGGCGATGCGGCGGTGCCTGCCCAGCAGGTAGGCACTCTGCCTGTGGATGTACATCACGGGCAGAAACTCGTCGTTTTTGAAGGGGTAGAGGCGCCAGCGCTTCTTTGGGATCCGCGCCTCGGGGGGCTCGCTGTACTTGATCACCACCCCCCGGAAGGTGTTGGTGTCCTCCAGGAGCGCGCCGGACAGCTCAAAGCTCGGCTTCTCTTTGGTGGAGGAAGCTTTTTCTTTAGGTTTGTTGTCAGCCTGCCCCAGCTCAGGGTTCTGGTTGCTGCCATCGTGACTCTGCCGGTGCTCTCGTCGCCTCTCGTTATAAAACTCTCTCTCCGCCTGCTGCTCGCGGATGTTCTGAGCATCCCTGTCTCGCTCCTGGCCTCGGGCCCCCGGCCTCTCGCCCGGGTTCTTCCTCCTGTCCGAGTGGTCTCTGTGTCTGTCCCTGTCACCACTTCTCTCTCTCCTGTGCTCCTGCTCCGAGGGGTGTCTCTGCTTTCGCTCCTCATTCCCTCTGCGACAGTGATCGTCCCGCTCCTGGAACCGAGAACCGCTGGCGGTGACACACTCGGAACAGGGAGGAAGGAGCAGCCAATCTGCCTTGGCTTGTAAGAAAGTCACAGCCTACACACGCACACACACCTGGCTGTGTCACACGAGGACCTGACACTGAGTGACAGGAGTTTACCTCCTTGCCCAGCTATTTTTGGTTCCTACGCTTTGCACCGAATAAAGTGAGACCGGTGAACGGCTCGAGGCTGGGGCAGCTACCGGGGACAGCCCAGTGGAACCTGCTGGGTTCAGACACCCGGTCCCTCGTTGCACAGCCTGAGGGGTTCATACATGCCCAGAACCACCCGGACCCTCCCGTTCCCATCGCGACAACGCCACGAAGACCAGACGAGAGTAACTGCTCGGTGGGAGGGGGTTTCATTCGTCGCTGCGGAGCGGGGCAGCGTACAAGGCCCCGCCGCTGCCGCCCGCTTCACTTACCTGCTTCACCTTCACGGTGCCGTGGTGCGGGCTGCGGCTCCTCCTGCCGCGCGGGGACCGGCTCCTCCGGCCGGACTTGCTCTTCCTCTTGGGCGATCTTGAAAACAAGAAAAGAAGTGATGAACGGCGGGCCCGGACCGGGCCGAGCGCCGCGCGGGACCGCCCCTACCTGCTGCTCCTGCCGCGGCTGCCCTGGTGCGGCCCGCCCGGGCCCCTCCGCTCCTCGGCTGCCGGCGGCGACTGGCTGCCCCGCGCCGAGCGGGAGGCGGAGCGCCGCGGGCTCCGCTTCTCGGCCTTCACCGCCGCCTCCCGCCGCCGCTGCTCCCGCCGCCGCTCCCCCTCCGCCTCCATGGCCCGGCCGCCGTCACGGGGTCCGCGCCGCTTCCGCCCCGCGCCGTCACCCGGAACCGCTCCGCCCGGCCCCGCTGCGTGCAGCGCAGTGACGCTGCCGGCCGCGCCTGCGCCTCCCCCCGCGCGTCCCCGGCGCCATGGCGACAGAGCCCGCGGCCGCCATGATCCCGCCGCCCGACTCGCTGCTGCGCTACCAGCCGCCGCTGCTCGTCAGCCGCCGCACCGACCGGCGCTCCGCGGGGGTGAGCGGAGCCCAGCGGGACGGGGACACCGCTCCCCGCCCGCTCCTAGCGCCTTCTGCTCTCTCCGCAGGCCCCGCCGCTGAAGGGGACCCCGCTGCCGCCCGCCCCCAGCGGGCGCGTCCCGACTCCGTCCCGCGCGGCCGCTGAGTCCGCGAAGCACCCGCAGGAGCTTCTCAACGCCATCCTCCCGCCGCGGTGAGCGGGGCCGGGCCCACCCGCGCCTGGCAGCGCTCGGGCCGGCCCCTCCCCGGTAATCCCCGGCGCTTCTTGTGGCAGGGAGTGGGAAGAGGACAACCGACTGTGGGTGCAGGAGGTGTCCAGCGCACCCAGTACCCGCCTGGACGTCATCCAGCTCCAGGAGCAGCTGGACCTGCGGCTGCAGCAGAGGCAGGCCCGGGAGACTGGCATCTGCCCGGTGCGCAGGGAGCTCTACTCGCAGTGCTTCGGTCAGTGCTCACCCTGACCCCTCCCCATTGCCACCCGCCCGGGCTGAGACACCTTACAGCACCTGTACACACAGAGATGGCACCTTACAGCACCGTTAGCCGCAGAGCTGGCACTCAGGACACACCATAAAGATGCCCACACATTTACAATTCAAGGCAGCTTAGAATTCTCTGAAGTTGTACTTAACCCAACAGTTAAAGACCTGCCCCTGTGTAACACCCCTCAGCACCCTCACACAGGGGTGAGCTGGTGCTGAGACTCACTCTGGTTGGCACTGAGACCGACTGTGGTTGGCACAGGGTCCTGCTCGAGCCTCTTGCCCCTCCTGGGGGCTTCCAGATAACTGCAAAACATCACTGATGTTAAGGAAGGTGCTGTCACTGTCAGCACAGGGACTGTTACCCGCCCCAGGTTTTATTCACTACCCCACCAGGCTGGTGCTATAACACAGAAAAATAATTACAACTCTCTAGTAAATCCACATCACCTTTATAGTGAAAGAGGTGAAAGAGAAGCAGCCCTGGCCCCCTCTGACCCCAGCATCCCTAATCCCTGTTCAGGAGCTCTGCTCACTGGAGTGTTCTACCCTTTCTTTATAAAGATGAGCTGATCCGTGAGGTGACAATTAACTGTGCAGAGCGGGGGCTGCTGCTGCTCCGTGTCAGGGATGAAATCCAGATGACAATCGCTACCTACCAGACGCTGTACACGAGCAGCACCGCCTTCGGGATGCGGAAGGCACTGCAAGCTGACCAAGGCAAAGCCGACATGGAAAAAAGGGTAAGGGGACAGAGCATCGGGATAAGGATGTTACAGATCAAACCTCCCCTGCACTCAGTTCTGTGTCCACTGGAGGGCACTAAAGATCATCCCACGATCACCAGCCTCTGATGCTAGGGCTTAACTGCACTTCAGTTTGTGTGCTGGTGTATCTAGAACACAAACTGTGCAGCTTTGTCCCCCCTAAACTGACAATTGATTGTTAACAACCAAAGGCTCTTTTCCAAGATTGCAGAGCTAGAAGAGGAAAAGCGTGAGCTGGAAAGACAAGTGAGAGAGGAGAAGGCAAGATGCAAAGATATTGAAAAATGTAAAAATGAACAGCAACAGCTAGAAGAAAAGAAACATGCAGAAGAGGTTCAGTTCTTGAAAACAATGAATCGAGAGCTGAAGGTCAGTAAACTAAAAAAAAGGCAATTCCAAAGAGTAAAACTTCTCCTTTTTCAATTAGAAATAACTTCCTCTTGAGAGTTACGTTCAGGCTTCAGGCTCCCATGAAATGGTTTAGGGCACAGAATGGAGTAAGAACTAAATATGAGTTGCCCCCAGATCCACATTCCTTCCTTGAAGGACAAGCCCTGGAGCAGCTGCCTTCATCCCCTGCTGTAGCTTGCTCTCAGCTGCAGCTGCCATCACAACAGCCCCAGCACCCTGGAAGCTGCAGGCACAACATGCTCCCTGAGACAGGGAGCTCCTGTCACTCTCCTAATTTGGCTTCAGGTTGTTTCGCTAACTGAGAAACTTGCTGTTCCCAGTTACTTTTGTCCCCTAGTTCGTGTTCCAGACACTGGAGAGCCAACTATTTAATTTAGCTAACATAGCCCAGGCTGCAACCGGAGCACTCGGACCCCTGTTTCAACAGCTTTTATTTAATTTCCTCTTACTGCTTTACATTACAAGCTGGGTCTTTCATTGTATGGAACCAAGGCCAGCTCTTTTCTTCTCAGAACGCAGCAAGTGTTGCACGCCAAGAATGAGAAGCTAATTTATAAAACATGCAGTAAGGAATGGGAGAGCTGGGGGGAAAGCCCTGCCCTGCTCCTCTCAAGCCTTGCAGCATCCTCAGCTCCTCACTGCGAGCACCCAACAGACCATTTATCACTTCACAGCAATGTGGGTTTATGTTTTAGGTTGAATCTAATTTGATTTCCTGTCTCATTTGTTTTTCAGGCCCAACTTGAAAGATTCATTACAGCAAATAAGTAATTTTTTGTGTCCTCGAGGCAGTGCTCAGAAGAGCTGTCAGAGCAAAAGGCTGCTGTTAGTGACAAAGATCTGTCTTCATGAAACAATCTTGACTTTTCACTTACCGGTAACTGAAGACAGTGTAATTGTATTACTTCTTTCTTTTTTGCTTCAAGAGTTGAAAATCAAGAGCTTCATTAGTTACTGTGTTAGTTTCAATGCCATCTCAGCATTCAGCTCCTTGAATAGGAATCTCTCTGGGACTTGCCTGTTGACACTCAGCTCGAGGACCTTCAAAGCAATAAACTAATAAACATTTCTATCTGCAGGCTCTGTGACATTATTTTGAAAACACTGCAGAAAATTCAGCAACAGTACACAAAGTTTAATGCACATTATTATTTACACATTCACCAAAAAGGTGCAGGTCATTCTGGGACAAGTGATGAGAGGGATTTCCTTTGGTGCAAGTCATGGTTAATTGTACAGCAAAAGCCCTTGTCAGAACCATCAGGAGCAGCCCTGGATGAGCAAAGCACAGCTCCCTCTGTGATTACTGCTCATGGAAGAGCAGCACAACACCCTGCCCAGCACTGCTGCTTGGTGAAAGCAAAGGAAATCTGTGAGCCCCAGAACCAGCCCATTACACACAGCCAGCAGACGTGGGGAAGATCACTCACTAGTCATAGGAAAAACTTCATAAAATTAATTTCCAGAAAAAAACACCAAACACCCAACCCACCCAACGCCCCCACCCCTGAAGAACACTTCGGGATATGTTTTGCCAGCGCCCTGTTTACTGGCCTTAGATGGGGATGTGGAAATAGCATGATCTCCAACTGCATAAAGAACTTTCAGATGATGCAGAAACAAAGAATGAGATGCTGCTCCTGGGAATGGGACAGGCAAGGCAAGCCAGGCTTTGAATGGGAACTACAAGTTTTATATTAAAAAAAGCCACCGCACACCAGAGCTGTTTTATGTAAAATTTAATAGAATAAGCAGTTATTGCTTATGTTTGTATTTTTTGTGCTTTGATCTTTGTCCCTCCGAGCCAGTTTTTTTCTTGTTCTTATTCTTATTTTTCACGTTGTGAGTTTCATAATACCGGACTCCGACTTTCTTGGAGCGCTGCTCCCTCTCCGCTCGTCTCCTCTGCAAACACAGAACATGAGCAAATCACTGCCCACAGCCTGGGCTTGTTTGCTGGCTTTCAAACACTGATCCCTTCGTGCTCCACACGCCATAAGGGAAATAACTTCAAACAAAAGCTTTCCTGGTGTGACTACAGGGGCAGCTACGTAGCACCCACCCGTGCTCTGAAAATGCTACAGGAGACCTTCCACCCTCAGCTACATGGGGACAGGACAGAGCCCACCTGCTGTCTGGGTCACAGAAGGTCTTTAACAGAAGATGACAGAACATTCACACCTGGAGTTCAGCCTTCAGCTGCAGTCCAACAGTCCCCAGCCCACAGCAAAGCCCCATGAGGCCCCCACTGCAGACATCTGCTTGTGAATCAGTCCCACAGACAGAACACTGCACTTGGCCTTCCAGTGATTCTAGAATTGGGTAGGTTTGCCCAACAAGCAGAAACCAGCAGCAGCTCTAAAGAGAGTGAGCAGCACTGCCCACCCAGTTCCAAATCCTCCCACCCCCCTGCTCTCAGCAGCATCAGTGGGTGAGCCAACACTGGTTACCCACAAAGGATTCTCCCCTCCTGTCGTCACCTGCTGGGCCCCTTTACAGGTCCATGCTCAGCTGGAACATGCCACTGCCATGCCTCACATCCCCCTGTCCTCACACTCGTCCCACCTCAGCTACAGTCCCTGTGTCCTCCCCATCCTACAAGTGCCCAGTCTCAAAGCTCTTTGGCAATAATGGATAAAAATCAAGTAAGAACTCTACAGATAAAAGCAGCCAGCTCCACAACCCTGCTCACCTCTGTACCAACAGAAATCAAACTTACTTCTTTGGATGTAAGCTTCTTGCAAGGCTGAGTGTTGTCATCATCATCACCATCCTCTCCTGCTTTCCTTTTTCTTTTGTTCTCTGCATTGCCTGCAAACAGCAGAGATGTCTGTGCTCAGGCATCTTCCTAAACACCCATCTGTTGCCAAGACTTAAGACCAGGGTCACCATCCAGCTACTTCAGCAGAGCATTCCTTTGGTCAGATCTTAACACTCATGATCCTTACAAGAGAACTGCTCATGTCATCAGGAGCTGCTCCTGAGGAGCAGATTGATGAAAGCCCCACAAAAGTCCAGAACAACTTCACAGCCTTGTCAGAAGAGGGTTCTCCCACGTGACTCTGCTCTTAGCCAAGCATACTGGGGGAACTGAAGCCACAGTCTCCAAGTCATCACAGTACAACCTATAGCCTGAAGTAGCTTTGTGCTTTTATAGCATCACAAACCCCTTCCACTCCCCCATGTAACATTACACCACATGGAGCAGCAGTTGCTCAGGCTACAGTCTGCCCACAGCACTGATCCTTTGGAAACAGGCCAGTCGTCTCCACTTTAACTTCACAGGCTAGAGGGAGACCTCACACTACAGCCAGGTGATCTAGGGAAGAGCTGCAACAAGGTCACCAGGTTAGCTATGGATCATTCAAGTAGCTTCAGGGAAAAAGAACTTGCCACCAGGAGCTAACAGACCTTCTGCCTGACTCCTGCTCCTCTCTCACTTACAGGATTTCCAGATGTAGATTAAAAACATCTACTCATTGTTTTACCTCTGTCTTCAGTTTCTTTGGGTTCTTCACACTTCTGCATGGATTTTGCAAACACTTTTTCACTCAGCTGCTTAGGGATTCTGCAAAGGATAAAATAAGGAATGAGTGTTCCAGCACCAAAAGTAGCCACCCCTGAGAAGCAACTGGCCTCCAGACTCCACCAGCCTGTCAGCACCAAAGACACAGCCTTTGCACCTAGAAACACGTGGCAATAATTTTCCCTGGAGTTGCAAGGCTTGTGCACTACACAAAGGGACAAAACAACCTGGAATTCTCAGTCCTCACAATGCTGGTGGCTGAGCTTTGCTATAGTTGGCCCTGCTGTATGAGTGAGGACACTGGCACACACAGAGACCAGCTAGTGTGTCCAGCTGGGACATGACTGTGCTACTGCTCAAGAAAGAGCCCAACTTAGATATGCAAGGATGCAATACTGCTACCTGGAACACCAACAGGTTTCCCATCCATAGCTTATGGGGCAGCTTCCCAAGTGAGAACACCTTCAGTTACACTGGTGACTATAACTTCTTGGAATAATATTTAAAAAACAAACAGCTGCTTAGCCAAAGTTACAATACCTATGGCTAGGCCAGATAAGCTGGGGGACAGAGAAATCAGTCAAGTGAATCCCAAATGGAATGAGACTACAGCAGAACCACAATAACCCTTCTCCCCCCACACCCTGTGAAATATTTGAATTGCTGAACAGATTCAGAGACCTTATTGCTGAGAATCTCTTGGCTCTGGCTTTATCCAGGAATTTTTTGTATTTTGCAATCTTCTCATCCAAAGCCTTCAGAACAGCCTGAGAGCTCCCCTGGGCACCTGGCACAGCCAGCTGTGTTTCCTCCTCTACTGCCTCCCCATGCTGCTCATCCTCCTCTCCCTCCTCTTCCTGCTCCTCCTCTCCAGAGCAATCACTGTCTGTCTCAAAGCCTGGCACATCTACAGGAACCAGGTCTTCTTCTGAGAACTGAGGTGCCACGTTAATCCTGCCGAAGTTCTGCCGGACGTGCGACATGAGCTGCTTCATTTCTGTGAGACTCTGCTCTGCTGCTGGCTCCACACTGGGTGACACTGCCTCCAAGGTCTTCTCCTCATCATCAGCATGGCTTGATGTCACAGCTACTTCCAATGCAGCAGGCTACAAGACAGAGAAATGAAGATACTATCCACAAAATCTCGAGAGAATTTAATTTTCTCTTTGGAAAAGCCTAAGATGAGGCTAACGAGGGGATAATTACTGACATCTGGCAGTCAGATGACTGTAAAGTGTCTCAGACATCTGTGAAGATCACTAATCTGGTCCTCACTAAATTCAAGTGAGTGTCACCTGAATGACCAGACTTGGGCAGAAACCAAGACATGTATTGCCCACTTTAGCTGGCACTCTGGGAAAAAGAGCAGTGAATACCCTTCAGGAAACCAAGAGATGTGAGAAGAGAAGCAAAAGTATCACATTCTCACCTGGGGACCTGCTTCTGCATTTGGTGGCTTCACAAAAAATGGGATTCTGCCTCTCTGCCAGTCATTGAGAACCATCTTGCTCACAGTTTGAATGTCAGGCTCACCACCCTGAAAGAACCCAGTAACAATTCACATCCACATCTACTGGACATACCACCCTCCTATCACCTGGAAGCAACAGACATGCTCATATTGCTCACAGGCAGTGACCCATGTGCTCTTCCAGCCTGCAAAAGCAGAAAGCTGTCCCACCTTCAGCAGCTTCCCAGTCCTAGCAGCAAGCTTCTCAAGGAAATCTTCTGCATCCTTCCAGGAATCAATTTTGTATGTCCTCCTGATGTACTCTGGTTTGGCTCTTTCCAGCACAGCACCGATGTGATCTTCAGGGCTCTTAATCTTTTCAACTTGAACCTGAAAACACAGGGTGGCATATCACCCCTTGAACAGGGTGCACCCACTCCTGAGCCCACCACGCTGGCCACAGGGGCCTGCCAGCCTCCCCATGGACACGTACCACTCCCTTCAGCACGATGTCTGTTTCAGAGTCTCCAGAGGGATAAACCACCCCGGGGCAGTCGATGAGGAAGATCCGCCGCATCAGGGTGATGTACTGCCACACCTGGAACAGCAGCAGCTCCATCACCACCTTCCCACAGCCCTCTGCCCTGCTCTGCATTTGCAGAAGTCATCTCAGGAACTTGGTATTAACACACTAAATAAAAGTTGGCTCTGTTAGCCAGCCAAGACCTGCTGCACATTGCTCCTCCCAGATCAGCCAGTGCCAAACTGAACTCACAGGATCAAGGTGAGGAAACCAGTCACAACAACTCTGATGTTCTGTGGTTTTCCTCTTTCATGGTCCTTAACTTCACTAATATTTAGGAGTAAAAGCAACAGGATAGCAAATAAGACTGCTTTAGCTTTGTCTTCTTGTTTTCTATGCCTGGCAGCACAAATAAACCCAATCAATTGATCTGGGAGAGCAAAGACAGAATTCTGTCTTCAAAAATGCACTTAAATAGCAATGTGATGTAAGGATATCTTCCTACCTTTGTTTCACCTGCAATAGGGGCCACATTGCAGACCTTCTTAGAGCGTAATGTGTTGATCACTGAGCTCTTGCCAACGTTGGGATAACCAATGAAACCCACACTGATCTGTTTCTTGTCAGAGTGTAACTGTTAGGAAGCAACACATCATTTTAACACCTCAGAGCAAGACAGAATTACCACCTCAGTCCTGAACGTTTGAGCACCTACTGTTCCCACTACACTGGAAAGCAAAGGGGACTCCCAAGTATCAGATCAAAAAAAACCACAAAACAAAAAAGATCAGCTCTTTTGTATCAGGAGAAGTATGAGGGTACACTCCAGATGTTTTTCTAATTGTCCTCATTGTTATTAACAGAGCACATGCACACATGGGGCATGAACAGATGTGTAATAGAGAATTCCAAAAGGTCTCTTCCAACCAAAATAAGCTAATCATAATGATTAAACTGAGCTCAGAGTCCACCCATTCCCCCAGCATTGCCAGGGCACTACTGACCCATGTCCCTCAGCACCACAGGGGCTTCAAACTGCTCCAGGGATGGGGTCTCCACCACTGGCTTGTGCAGCCAGGGCCAGGCTTTGGCAACCCTTGTGGGGAAGAAGTTGCTCCTTGGGTCCAACCTAAAGTACCCCAGCACAGCTTGAAGCCATTTCTTCATGTCCTATCAAGTTCCTTTCTTCTACACCAAGGAGTGTCAGTGAGATACTCTGTCTAGAAGAAGCCTAGGTCAGTCAGTGATAGTCAAACCTGCTCTTTCTGGATCTCCTCAGTTTGACAAACATTTTGAATTTATTTGAAGGAATATTTTCCATTTTCTCTCAGAGGGGAGCTTGGCTGTCATTTGCTGACAATGTCCACAGTAGGAATGTACTGGACCCCAAACAGTAACAGAAGACTCCACACTGAACCCCATTGCCCTCCAAACAGCAGAATCCCCCAGATCATTTTGTACCTTTCCGAACTGCCTCAAGAGCTGTATGAAAGCACCTTTGCCAAAGGGGTTTGTGAGGCTGGCATGGAAAGCCAGTGTTGGATACTCCTGGGAAAGGACAGCCACCCAGCGCTTCTGGAGAGAAGAAGAGACTTAGTCAGGAGGGATCCTGGGCCAGGGAGGTGGTGAAACAATCTGCTGACAAGCAGAACATGGCATCTCCACTCGGGTCACAAAGGCAACTGTCTATGAAAACTGCTCTACAAGAACCTTTGAAGCATTTCACCAACCCAACAGCTAGAAGGACAAAGCCTTGTTTTCACAAAAGCAGCAGTTTCCCAAAAACGCCTTCACTGCTGGCTACAGCTAATTAGCTTAACAATATAAAGCAAACCAGCTGGGGGGGACATGGATCTTAAGAGGACTAACATTTAACATACTCTGGAGACATCAGTTGAACTGTTAAATCCAGACAGAGGAAGTAGAGAATTTGTGGCTGCTGAGTGTTGCTCAACTCAGCCAAGCTTGGACAGATTCTCATCGCTGCAGCAGGGAGCAGAGCTCCCATTACCCCAGTCACACCAGCACCAGGACTCCAGTGCAGGATACATAAGGAACAAAGAAGGTCCAAGGAGCAACAGGACTGTGCTTACAGTAGCCCAGGTAGGAACGAGGTCACATTTGTTCAGGACAAAGATGAGATGCTTCCAGTGTTTCTCCTTTTTAAGGAAAGATTCCACGTGAGGGGAGCGAGTACCAATGGGATCCCTGGCATCCAGAACTTGAACAACAACATCTGAGGAATCTATCACCTGAAAAAAAAAACATGCAGAAGGATTTTACAGCAAGTAAGACAACCACAGTATGCACATGGAAATTTAAATCCCTTTCTAAACTACAGCATTAAGTTAAAACCCTCATATCCTTCAAGAACTGGTATTTCCCTGCAGACTGGTGAGACTGGGACTAATGCCCATTAAGCCTCCCCTCTCCCAGCTCCTAAATCCTCCACATTCAGCCTGCACAGCTGGGTGGCTGTTACCTGTTCTCAAGCACCAGCGAGATGCTGGTAGCACTTGGGAATGAAAACAGCATCCAGACAGGAAAATTAATTGCTGCAGCAGACAAATAACAGCGTTTGCCATCCATTCTGCAGGGATTTGATTCTGCCATTTCACAAAGGATTGGGATAGAAAGTCTGTTTTCTGGACCAGCATGAAACACACAACCAAGCAGGAACCTGCTGTTAGTCCACTAAGCATCTACAGCAGGGAGCTGACATTTTATGACTTGCTTTGAGCCAAGTGAATTTGTTTCACAGCTATTTCCTGCATTTTTGGCAGCATCTTACTGAAATCTGGTTTGCTCTATCATTCCCACTGCTTTTAAGTCAAAATTAAAAGGTTTTAAGTTACATGCAGAAATTCAGAGCAAAAAGTCAAGCAATTTCACACCTAACCAAGAGCACATAAACTGCTCTTACAACCCAGATCCACCCTCAGGCTCCACACAGCAGAGGTGGTTCTCAGGACATGGAGGGTCAGAGCCCTGCAGAGATGACCCTTATCAACCAGATGTTTTCAGATAAACAAATTAAGGGCATGTGATTGTTTTATTCATGACACAGTCCCAGGAGCCCAAGAGAAGCCACCACCCTCCCCTGTCAGTCCACCTCTAGAGCATGTGTTTTAAGGATGTTGGTTCCAGGGCAACAAGAGCTCAAGAATCCTGCTCTGTCAGGCAGAGATTTGAAGGTGGATCTGGTCTGCTGATCTGCTCTGGGTCCCTCCATTCCTGTCCAGGTACCACATCAGCACCAGAGAGAGGGTGTCTGGCTTCAAGCCAGACAGGCAGCCAGGCTGACAGGAACACAGGCAAGGGAATGACAAACTCAGGACACCTCTGCATGAAGAAAGTCACTGTCTTAATGTTTTTAAGCAAGTTTACAGTGACTAGAGCTTCCCTAGGAGAGCAATGGGTGGCTTAGGAACTCTAATGTCACCGTGTGGGATTCCCAATGCTGTGCTTGAAGCACTTGGTTCCTCTCAGGCCAAGAGACACGACTGCTGCACGTTGAATGTTTTACCTTGTAAAGCTCACCCCAGATTCTTCTGGACTGTCCTTTCTTGTAGATATCCTCTTGTGCTTCATCCCTAGAAGGGGATTGACAGAAACATCAGCCACCACAGTGCAGGGTGACACTGCTGTCACCTCTACAGCCACTTGAGACAAAAAGGAGACAAGACAGCTGGGGTTTAGCCCCCTCCCTGTCCCCCACCTTACTAATGGGTGCAGCAACCACGCATTTGTAAACACAAAAATGTGAACAATGAGTGTTTTCTCCAGTGTTTACCTTACACCAGTGTCTTCTGTCACCAGGTCTCGGTCCTTGCCCTGATCATAAGCCCCTGAGGAGGCTTCAGCATTCTCCACCAAAGCCTGCACATCACTTGCAGGGAGATTTGGTCTTTTCCTCTGTGCTTTGGGGCCAAAAGTTGTTTCAAATGTTTCAGTGTCAAGAATGTGAACTCTGGAGGTCTAGGGAAAAACAGGCAGGTATAAAAAAGCAGCCAAGCCCACAGGCAGCACTGTGAGTCTCGCCACCCTCGTGACACACGGTGAGCAAGACCTTGGCTCAGCACAGCTCTGCAACCCGTCAACAGTTACAGGCACTGCCCTAACAGTGTTTGAGTTCTCCAGCTTAATCCCCGAGAAACACAAGAGGGGATGTTTAATAAGCAACAAAACAGACTGTGCCTGCCAAAGAGCCCTGCCTCAGCTCCCCCACCACAGCAGTGTCACACGCAGTTACGGCTGCGGTGACGAAAATCCAGCTGCTACCTTTGATCACTTCTTATTCTTGTAACAAGTGCACAAATCTGGCCAAATCCACAGATTTCTGTCAGGGATGATTACAGTCAAAGCCATGGATTCTGAAAGCCTGCAGCACACGCCAACTTTCCTCTGCTGAAACCAGCAATTTGTTTTTGCAACGCACATTTTAGTTTCTTGTAGCTTTTCCCTTCATTTCTCTAACGTTTTTCAGACATGAACTTGGAAAGTTTCCTCATGAAGGAGCAGCCAGCGAGGGTCCAAAGGAGAGTTTAAAATCTTTCATGATTTTACTTCATGAAAGAAATCTGGTAATAACTAAAATTCTATTTGCTAGAATGAAAGCTGAGTACAAAAAAAAAAATCTCAGATTGGAGATGAAACTCCTGTGTTTGAGTTCACCACACAGCTGTGGTGTGCAGCACCCTCAGAGAGGGGCTCTGTCACACGAGTGTGAGCAGTGGCACACGAGGCAGAGGGCTGTGCAGTCCTCCCAGCAGGCTGCCTGGGGGGCTTTGGGGGGAGTTTCCCAACAGAAAGGGATGTTTTCTAATAAAACCCAGATCCTCACACGCCGTGGGGGAGAAACACAGCATTTCTTTGCCTTCACCATGCCAGGCTCTCAAACACCCTCCCCTGAGTCACCCACCACCCAGAGCAGCCAGATCCCCTGGGTGGGGGGACACAGCTCAGCCCCCCAGGGCAGCCAGGGCCACCCAGCCCAGAAGCACCCACGTGTGGCTTAATCCTGTCGTAGAAGAGGGACATGGGCAGCTTCCTTTGCCTCATCACCACCCTGTAGGGGTCCTTCATGACGTTATCCATCTCCTCCTGGAACTTCTGCAGGGAGGACTGCTTGATCACACGGGTGTTCCCTGCAGGAGAGGGCAAAGGCTGCACCCCAGCTTCACCTCCCAGCTGCACTCACCACAGCTCTGGAGTCAAGACACCCAGGGCAGAACAGAGGATTTTCCTCCATACAAACCCCAAACTGACTTGAATGAGCCAACCCTTTGTCTCCCTCCACCTGCAGGGGGGATTCCCCTCGGGCAGAGACCAGCTACAGGGGTCAGACCCACAGGCAAAGGTGACAATCACTGCCCTGAGGGGCACGGGGGGCAGCACCCCTGGCACAGGCACCACCTCACAGCCCCTCACTGCCAGCACTCGCCCCATGGGGCACCAAGGCCACAATAAACACCCCCCAAACACAGAGATCCACCCTCTAAGCTTGCTGAGTCTAAAAGCTGAAGAAAAACTCACCAAACCATTTAATATTTGGTTCCACTCTGGCAACTGTGCCCGGTGCCACTGTCGACTGGTACTGGAGAGGTTTGATCACTTTACCATGTTTGTTTCTGAGTAAAAAATGAGAACAGGTGTAGCCATGCCAGGGAGCACCCTCTTTGACACCTCTGCTCACCATACAAGAAAAACCCTTCACACAGAACTTGTGGCCAAGCTCCCAACTCTTCCCCAAGCCTGAGCAGACCCCTGAAGGGGGCTGCTCGTGTCAGACCAGGAACAGCTTCTTGGGGTGCAAAAAGCACCCCAAGAATTTCCCATTTACCCCTGCTTTCTTCCCAGGGGCTCACATGGAACACTTCAACCAGCTGTACCCACCAGCTGGCACAGAACACTCACCCCAAGATCCTTTCCAAGCTGGGGTATGGTTTGGATTGAGTTATTTGTTAAAATACATATTCCCCAGCCTGCTCTCAAAATAAAGTGAAATCTGGCAAAACAAAACAAAGCTGCTAATCCAAACCAGGCCTCTCAGAGCCCCCCGCAGCCTCTGCAGCGTGGCAGGGACACGTGTTTGGGGGAGCTCTGCAGCAAGTGAGGGGCTTCCCTCAGGAAGGAGGCATGGGGAGGCTGAGGGGAGATTTAGAGTGACACTGCTGTGGACATGGAGGAATCCTGGGCACCCCGGGGTGACATCAGCCGGTTTCCAGCTGCACCACCCGGTACCCACCGCTGCTCCCGCGGCTCAGGGCCCGGCTCCCGCCCCCAACCCGAGTCCTTCCCTACATCGCGGGGCCCCGGGGAGTGCCGGCAGTGCTACTCGCGGCACAGCGACCGTCGGGAACGGAGGCCGGCCCCGCAGGAAGCCAACCCACGCCCCAGCAGGGAGTCCGGAGCCCCGCGGCACTGGTAACGGCGGCCAGCCCGGGACCGGCCACCTCCCGCGGGTCCAGCTGCGCTCACCTCCGCTCCTTCTGCCGGTACATGTTGAGGCGCCGGATAGTGGCTCGGTCCCGCATGTTGTTGCCTCCCGCACCCCCCACGCGATCTGCGGAGACAAGACAACGTCAGGCCCGGCTCGGTACCGCCCGGCTGGGCTCGGTAATGCCCGGCCGGGCCCGGTCCGCGGCTCCCACACGTACCGGGGTTGGTGCTGGCGCGGGAGGGGTTGATGGTGCTGCGGCCCTTGTACCGTGGCTTCACCATGGTGCCGAGTGGGGCCCGTAGCGCTCGCGGCCGAACGGGGAGAACCGAAGGGGACTCTCGGCCGCACGCAGGGCGCCGGCAGGAAGCGGCGGCACAAATACTTCCGGGGCAGGGGTCAGCGCATGACGCACTTTCCGCTGAGTCAGCGCGCGCATGCGCACCGCGCGTCCGGCGACCACGTGTAGCCCCCTCCGTCGCCATGGCAACGCGTGGGGCCGGCCCGACCCCTCCGCCCCGATCCCCCCGGTTCTCCTCACACCCTCCTCGCCCCACCCCTCCCGGGCCTCCCGCGCTGGCTCGCCACGTCCCCGCCGATTCCCGGGGCCGCCCTCCTCGGGGCCGCGCCGACCGCGCCATGGCCGCCCGCGGGGCCCGCCTGGCTCGGCGCTCCGGGGCGCTCCGAACCGGGCGAGGGCCGGCAAAGCCCGGGCTCCGCCTCGCTGGTGCCGGTGCTGCCTGGGCAGCGGGGCCCCGCCGGCCGTTTGAAAGCAGGAGCCGGCTGCAATAGCGAGGGCGCTGGCACAGGAGCCCTCATTGTTTGTGGAATGTTGTTTGTTCACAGAACATAATCAGAATCACTTGGGAGCTTGGCATCCACCGCATCCCCGTCCGCGGGTGGGTGGGTGCCTGTGGCCAGCGAACCAGCCGGTTGGTGTGGGGTGCCGGTGGGAGCGCTGGCGTTGCAGAGCCAAGCGTGGCAGGGCAACACTGGTGGGATGGTCGTGGGCACACCGGGGTTTTCTCTGGGCCACTGGCAATGGCGCTTCCAAAACAGAAATAGTAACGTGGGCGTTTTTGTAGACGGGTGAAGAACTGTATGGACAAGGCAGCGACTGAAGTCTGGGCACATTTACATGTTTAAAGACTAATCCTGTGTTTGTGTTACTGCCAGCTTTTAATAGAAATTGGAAAGATCCTCACCTAGGGGGAATTAACAAAGCTTCAGCGAAATGGTGTTAATTTCTACCAGCGGCTGGCCCGGGGCCAGGGCGCTCAGCACGTTGGGGAATCATTCCCCAAAACAAAGCTCGGGCCCATCGCTTCTAAACGCTCATTAGCAGCGGAGGATTGACGGCGAGTTCCATTTCCTTCCAGTTCTGCTCATGCTCTTCCAAAGCCCGAACCAGGGCTTCTGAGAGTTTCTCATTCAACGTTTTTCAGCACTTAAATAAAAGGCAGCGCATGGTGCAGCAGGGCTCTGAGCAGTCCAGGCTTGTGAGAAGTTTTGTAAGATGGTGACCTTGGATTTTCAGTCTGTTTTAGTTAAGCCCACGATTGCCTTTCCCCCTTCTGCTAATAGAATTATCTATGCCTTGGGCATTTAAAAAATACACATTGATGTGGGCATAAGAAATTAAATCCAAATTGTAGATAATTGTTTAAGCTATCAGACTTGAGGCTCATGTACAAAAGTCTTCCCAGGACAAGTGTGTTTTCGATTAAAGTTGATATCAATCTGTCAGAAGATCCTTTTGATTTTCAATTTTTTAGACTAAATAGTTGAGTAATACTCACTCTGTTCTCCCCCACTCTTTCTTCCTTTTCCTTAAGAAAACACTCTTCTTATTGTTAGCGAGACATCTTGGAGCACATCCAGCAACTGCCGTCTCTTTCTGTGAAAGAACAGAAATCGCTTCAGACATGAGCTTATGTCGTGGACAGCTTCTCTTGCTAGTGCCTCAGAGTTAATGGTTGTGTTCCCACGTTGGAACAGGGAGGTCTCAGCCCCACTCTCCCTGGCCCCGCTTACGGTGGGCGCTGACAAACTGGTTGCACTGGGCTGCCAGCCTCTCTGTTCTCCTGATAGCATATGGCATAGAATTCCAACTGGGATAAAGTCATTGTTCCAGCTGCTCTCTTCTCTCTCTCATGTTTTTCCCAACCAAAATTACATTACTGGGGCTAGCAGTTGTTATTTTACTTGCAGCATCTCTGTAGCTGTGGTTGTTTATTTATGTATCTGATAACATGCGAGGCAGATATTTTACTAAACTCATTTTTTTTGTTGCTGTATGACTCACAAGCTTTTTGTTTGCTATTGATGTCTCCTCCCGTTTCAATTTTAAACTTCTTTTTAACTTTGTTCGTGGGACGTTTCCTGCCCCGCATGCCAGCGAGGACAAGGCAGTCACGGCGGGTGCCAGGCTGCCAACGGCCACCACAGCAGCCACACCAGTGGCCTGGCCACGGCTGAAGTGAAACCATTTCAAACGTGGCCTCTTGCTTGTCAGAATCCCAGAGAATGTGGTTACGTGATGCCATCAGAATGACTCATTGCCATAATTACATATGTTCTAAGGGGTTATTCCCATTGTATTATTAAAAACTAGAGATGTCTGATTTTTGGCAGGGGATGTCTTCCTTGTATGATCTACAGATTTTGTCAATTAAATGAAGGAAAAATAGATTTCCAAGACTTCAGAACAAGACTGGACTTGTACTCAGAGCACTTTTTCGGTGTGGTATTGAGCTCCTTGGTTTTATTTAACAGGATAAAGGCAATGCCAGGAGTTTTGCTCTCCTTAGAACCATAGAATCCTTCTTGTGGTGATGTTGTCCTTGTTGTGGACACCTGGGGGCAGGTGTCGTGGGGTCTGTGCTGCCACCGCAGGCTCCTCGGCAAAAGGCTCTGGGTTTTGTGTCTCCTTAACGGGAGACGACCAAGTGATCCCAAATATTTCCACCTTGGATCTGCAATTCCCAACGTGGTGATGGGAAGCAACGGGGAAGAGCTGGAGGGAGGGAGAAACCCAAGCCAAAGAGGCACTCTGGGCACGAGGTGGCCGTGCATGGCAGACCAGGTTCTCACCCTGTGTTTTACCTTGTGCTGTAAATAACATTATCTACCTGCTTGCCTCAGTTTGGTTTTTTTCTCTGCTGAGCTCCTGCTGCCCTTCCAAAATCACAGAGACTCTGGCAATCAGCTCCATCCAAACTATGTTCGGTCGGGTGAAATATGGTGTATACAGAGGCTGTTGGCATGGTTTATTTATGGTGGCTGGTTCCACACAGCTGGTATTTCAGTGATTTTAATAGAGGTTTTCCTAAAGTGTTATTCCTAACGTCTTTCTCTGGGAAGACTATTGACTTAATAAAATGTGTAAATACATATAAATATCCCCTTTAGTATTCTCGGATGATATAATACAAATAATGGTATTAGGGATAACCTGTTTCACTATCCTACTCAATTTTCTTTAATCAAAGCTAAGATTTCTTCTGAGAGAGAAATCATTGTAACATAAACACGAGCTAAGGAGTATATACATTGCCTCCATCTCCCGGGGGGCAGAGAGCCAGCAGCTGATTGTTTGAGGAGTGTGTGCACACATTGAACTCGACTGTTGCTGTGAAAAATAGATCTCTGCAACACGGGGGGGGGTGAGAACATCAGACAGCCAACCTGTGTTTGGTGAGATTTGCCTGCTGTAGCCCCTAAACCTCAGCAAACGAGATAGAAATTAAACAGTTCCACGACTGTAAGCTGCTGGTGTGTGATTCCTCACCCTTTGCTCCCTGTTGTGTGGGTTGAATTGCCCAAGAGCCAAATAAACTGCCCTGCAAATTTTGCATAGAGTTCTGTCCGGGGAACAGACACTCATCTGTTCAAGAGTGAAAGTGAAGATGTTTTCTGTGCACCGGCGTGTCTGAGGAGGGTCTGTCTGTCTGCACACACAGCAGCTGCTTTTCCAGCTGGGCAGGGAGCTGGTTGGTGTCTGGAGTGGCAGCAGTGTTCCCATGACCCCTGGAGGTGCGTTGGGCTCCTGGGTGGCAGCAGAAGCTGCTGGGGAGAGGCTCCCCCTTTCTAGACATTTTCCATCAGCTGGGGTTTGTGTCCGGTTTTGGTGAAGAAAGCAAACAAAGCTTGTTCAGCAAACCCATTTATTTATTTGTTTAAAGAAGCATATGTTACACTAGTGCCATGGAGAGAACAGCACAACAGATTTATCTGTTGGGCCATGTGCATGTGAGTTGAGATGACATCAGTCTAAGGAAACCTCCAGTTCTGACTGTTGAGGTCAGCGTGCAAATCATGTTGGTCGAAGGCAAAATGTTTCTAAATTCATAAATGAGCCAGCTCTCTGCGAGTGGGAATAAGCACAATTCTTGAGCTGATTAAAAAACAGAAAGAAATGTTTTTTTTTTTTCTAATTTTTCTATGACAATTTAATTTTAAAATCACCCATACTGAAAGATCTTGAATTTTCTTAATATGCTTTTTAATTTTTCCTCTGCCATTCTCTGTTTTTCTTCCCATTTTGCTATGAAAAAGGAAGAAGGGAAAAGATCAGAAAGATCCATTTTTCTAAAAAAAAAAAAAAACAACCCACCTCTAGAGAGCTCTATAAAACAGATTGTGTGGATTCATTATATGCAGTTTAGTTTTGAAACAGTTGTGCTAATACTGCCATCGTTACTGCAGGGAATCAGTCGGTGAACAGAGCCCTGGTGTATCACGCTGCACTGACACTCACTCTTCCCTCTGCTCCGGGTTAAGAACCGGTGGAGATGCTGGGGAGGGAGGGAGGGAAGGAGAGAAAGGGAGAGGAGGGAGAGGGAGGGATCATTTCTGAATTAGCAGGCTGAGGTTTCTGAAGGGGTTACTGGTTATTGCTGCTAGAAAGCGGGAGGGAAATGGTTCTGCTTACATGCAATGCCACGGCACAGACAAAATGCTTGTCTTAGGCTATCTGGGGCTAGAAAATAGTGAGATCTGGTCTTTCGTCTGGGAGGCTTTCGGGTATCATCTGAACATGATCCATAAACAACTCAAAGGATGACTTTCAAGAACCTCTTTCTCTCTCTGCTTGGAATGCTGGTCATTTATCATTGTGCTGAAATGGAATCCCCTTCTACAGATATAACGGCTTCTTGTTTACTTAAACACAAAGTGGATGATGGGCTGAAAGGTTCTGCTGCCAGCAGAGCAGTCACGGGGAGCTTGGTACAGCTCAGGAGCTGAAACAACTGTGCAGCTCCCACGTTGTGCACCGAGCCAGACCAGCCGCAAAGCAGACGGGGCGAAAGGAGAGTTGAGGTGTCCTCTGCTGGAGCCGAGTCCTCAGCGGGTGCCACGAGCTGCTGGCTCTTGCACAGGGGGACCAGGATGGCCAGAGCAAGCTGGGGGCTCTCTGCAGTGTCCCCAGCACACTGCCTGGCTCCGGCCCCCAGAACTGCTGAGCAGAGGAGGTGGCACGAAAGCGAGCACAGCAGAGATGGTGTTGGGCAGGTTTAGCTTTGGGGTGAGCTTTCCCCAGCCTGTCACCTTACCAGGGGAGCTTTGACCTTTTATGGCATCACTGATCCTCCCTGGGCACATCTCTGGGAGCCAAGGCACCTCCCCTGGCTCCATCCCTCAGGAGCCCAGAGAGCTTTTGCTGGACTCTGGAGGAGGTGAATGTCTGTACATATTTATATCGAGGAAGCACGGTTTAAAATACATGGGAAACAGAGCAGCGTTGCCACCTCAGGAGACTGCCCAGGGTCAAACTCGAGTGCAGAGAAGGCAGAGTCCACGTGTGCCTGCGCAGGTCTCGCTGGGTCTCTGTCCTGCACCGTCCTCGTCCCGCTCCCTCTGCCCAGGTGTCGGCTCTGGCAGAGCAGGAGCTTGTGCTGAATCCAGGGAACTCCAGTCAGTGCCATGCAGACCAGTGGTGTCTACCAAACGTCAAAGTTTGCTCCTCTTCAGCAGAGCCTGATCTGAGCCTTCCCCCTCCCACCCTCCTGCCCTCCTGCAGCGTGCCTGGGTGGTGCCCGGGCAGTCAGACGAGCACGTCCCCAGCCCAGGACAGAGTCCCGCAGCCATGACCATACAAGTGGAGTCACAACGTTTTGGCAACCCGTGGTTTGTTGTAACCTCTCATTTTCTCAATGTGCTGCATGTTAACTGGATCCTCAGTGGGAAATTCCTCAGGGGCTCCACGGAGCACAGCTGGGGTCCTGCGAGCGCAGGGTGGCTGTTTTGTGGCTGCAGTGCAGCTGGCAACGTTTTCTGAGCTTTTCTTAAAGCTTTGGTGGGTTTTCCCTTCCACAAGCGAGTCTCTGTCCTGTGGGACACCAGCCTCCATAGGGGCCAAGGCATGAACCACAGACTCGGGAAGATGGTTGTCATTTTGTTTTTTTGTTTGGTTTTTTTTTAATTTGAAATAACTCTGAAGCAGATTCAGGGCAGATACCACTGACCTCTTACCACAAACGTTTAACATGTATTCGCAATGATAAAGTCATACAGCTTAAAACAGAAAATAAAGGGTGGGGGGGAAGAGAAAGAGGCCACCGCCTTCGCCTGAGTCCGGGTCCAGTCTCATCCCTCCAGCCACAGCCGCACTGCGCTGGGGCCAATCGCCCGCTGTCCGTCCAGCCTTGGGTCGTGCAGCCTCGTGTCTGGGTCCTGACTCCACCTCTGCTCCCTGCAGCATCCCCTGCGGAGCCCTGGGTTGGTGGCTCCTCAGCAGCGTCCCGGGCGGTGTGTGTGTGCAGCCTCCTTAAATACTGTATGTGTGGTTTCTGTCAGGTCTGTGGGTCAGTCTGGGAGTATATGTCTGTCTGTCTGGACAGGTGTACGTGTTGTGTAGCAGTGCTCTCGTTCAATAAAGCTTTCATATACATAGCAGCAATGAAATCTTGCCATCAGGTGACGGAAAGGGGCAGCTACTGCGCAGGGCTTGTGGCCGTCACGGGGACTGCAGCCCCTCTCTGTTTGCTCTTCCTCTTCTTGGTGCCAGATTTGGCATCTTTGGTGTCTTTTCGATTTCTGTTCCCGTTTGCATTATCTTGCTTTCCTTGCTCTTCCTTTTTCTTCCTTTTCCCTGCAGTAAAGCAAAGGGGAACCGTGAGGCTCTCCTTCAGCGTGAGCTGGCCCATGACCCACTGCTGCCAGGGATGGCCTGACGGGCCACTGTCCCTCCCCAGTGCCTGACAGCTGCCCTATCTGCCAGGCTGGCCTTTGCATTGCGAGCTGTTGCCTGAATATAAGCAGGGAAGGAGGATCAAATTAGGATTTGGCTTTGTAATCCTGGGTCTCCAGCAGAAGCTTTAACACTCACATTCCCCGGAAGCTAAGCCCCTCAGCTGCCAGGAGCCTTGAAGGAGCAGATCAGCTGAGTCTGCCTGCCCCTGCCTGGCTGTTTGTTCCCCTGGGGCCAGTCAATGCACAGAAACACTTCCCCTCAGTCACTCAACCCAGCCACAGACCTTGTCCATCCTATAAGAGAATGGCCAAACCTCTGTTCATCCTGAATACACTCTAATTCCTGGGAAAAACACGGACCTAAGCATTCTGATAGAGGAGAAGATGGCCCCCCAACCTCAACTGCTCAGCTGCCTCATGGATCTCTGGCCAGGGGAGAAGCTACAGTATCTGGAAGCCCGTGCTGAGTATCACCCGCCCAGGGTCTGTGTCAGTCCCATCCAGGGGTCTTTCTGGCTGCCGTCATGTCGGGTTCCCGACACCTGGTACCTCAGAGGGGTGCAAGATGTGCACCTCTTTGGTGATACTGAACACTTGGCTGAACTCTCGTGCCTGACAAGGTGCTGGGGAGGGATAGTGAGATGCCCCATGGCTGCTCACCTTCGGGGCACTGGTTCTTCTGCACAGTGCACCGCCGCACCTCCGTGGTGGCAGGACACAGGGACACGTCCCCAGAGGGAGCCTGCAGGATCCGCCGCGTTCGCTCTTCGTTGCCCTTCTTGAAGCCACAGAGCTTCCTCTTCTTGGAGCAGGGCCCCCAGGGCCCCCACTCACTCATTTCACATTGTGCTGCCAGATAACAAGAGACACCAGCAGTAACTCTCATTTCTCTGCTGCTGCCTCAGGACGTTCCCGGAGCCCACGCACCTCTCCCCCCCTCAGGCATGAAGGGAACCTGTGTTGCCCCAGCAGCTTCCTAAGTTTTTGAGGATCCCCCTTCCATGCCATACCGCACAGACACTGAGTGACACCTCACAAGCAGTGGTGCTGGGGTGCTGCTCCCCATCTAGGCTGGATTCCAGAGTGCTCTGCCCTCCTAAGGGCCAACTCTGGCTGTTCCCTCAGCCCCTCAACACAGGTACGATCAGATCAGCCACCGTCTCTGAGGGGTTGATTTTATTATCCAAAGCAATCAGCAGCAATACATGCAGGTGGAGCCAGCAGAGGCACAAGAAGCTCAGTGCAAGGTGCCCGAGCACCACTTACCAGGACTGCTGCACTCCATGGTGCCATTGGCAGCAGAGTAGCCTTCGGGGCATGTGACATAACATCTCCCTTTGTGCAAATACAAACCTTCCTTACATTTTGTGCAAAAGTTTCGACTGAAACAGGACTCACAGTTCTCAATTTTGCATTCTGAGGAAAAAAAACAAACCAAAAACACAAAGCCATCATGTAGTCTGGTGTGAGAAAAAGACTTGAGAAGCCCTTAACAAACTGGAGTTTGCTCCTGGCTCCAAGGGGCTCTGCCAACAGCCAGGACAAGTCTCTGAACGTCCTGCCAGGCCTGGTTGTACCACTCAGAGAGAAGTCAGTTTTCTGGAACAGGACAGACCCTGTGCCACAGCCCTCACAGCAGCTGCTGCTGGATTGAAATTGGGCAAGGTGGAAAAGTTTTGGGCTGGTGCTCAGCTTGAGCATCACCCAGCCAAAGCAGGACAGTTCAAAGGATAAAGTCCTGTGTCAACTGCTCCAGCTGCAGCTACAGTGCAGGCTGCAAAGGAACAGAGTTAGATGTTAATCTGGCCATAAGGGTGGTTTGCATGAAACTGCCAGGGGAAATGATCACATTTTTCCATGTCCAGTTTCTTTCTGGTGCTCTGGCTGAAAAAGGCAGCCCCAGGCCAAGGATCTAATTCAAAGAACTGCTTGGCTATGGTGAGCAGGCGGAGGAGAGAAGAAAAGGTACTTGCATGAGCAGTACCTTAAAAGTTGAAAGAATCTTCCTTCCTCCTCCTTCCTCCCAAAGACCAGGAAGGCCAAACCTGCATGGAAGGGCTGATGTAGGGACAGTGGATTTTCACCCGCACTCTTAGGACACTGCTGGGCAGTGTCTAGTGGCTGTTCAAAGGGAAGGAGCACCTCAGCCTGGCTGCACCAGCTGCCCAGCACCCCAGCAGGGAAGCACCTCTGCTCTCGAGGTGCGTCAGCCGTTGGCAGCATAAATTTTGGGGTTATTCCCTGGTAGGTGAGTGCACAGCACCACCTTCTCCCCTCCGGCACAGCTGCAGCATCTCTTCTTACCTAACCAGAGACAGCACAATCCCCTGGCAAAGCCAACAAACCACCAGTGCCCTCCCACATTCCACCCACTCCTGCCACCCCCTACTCACTGATGCACTTGTTCATGTCTGTATTGCGAAGGCCGAAGTATCCCAGTGGACAGGAGGGTAGGCAAATCCCGATTTGCCGGATATCGTTCCTCTCCAGAAGGATGAAGAGTTTGGGGGAACATCTCAGGCACCCGTTGAACTCGGAGCACAGGTCGCAGCCCCTGGCACAGCCCTGACTCAGCTCGGTGCTAACTGGAAGAGCAAGAGAGAGCAGCGGTTTGTGCCCGCCTGTGGTGGGTTCTACACGTGCTGGCTTTGGCCCCAGACACTGGCACCATCAGCGGGGGCCCTGACAGCTGGAGGACCAGGGGCTTGCTGCTCTGGCACACTCACTGTAGCTCCTGGCACTGTCTGGCCAGGCCCTGCCCAATGCCCACAGGTGCTGGTGCCATGCCGATTGTGGGCACGAGGGTCGTGCCGGGGCAGCAGCAAGGAGCAGGACACAGAAGTGGCCAGAAACTCTGCAGAGAGTCTCCCCACTGACCCCGCATCATCATCCCTGCCTCCAGGGATCAGTGACACCCTCGAGTGACGCATGCCCAGCTGCACCAGTACCTTCTGTCCCTGTGCCCCACGGGCTGCAGGAGAGTGGGGCCCAGAGCCGCGTGGCAATGGAGCAGAACCATCTGCCCTGGCACCTTGCTTCGAGCCAGGCTGCGTCCCGAGCTGCATCTTGCTCTGACCCTGCTCATGTTAACTGTGTCTGGCAATGCAGATTTCACTGCCCTCAAAATAGAGATGTTTTCTCAGCTCCTAAGTTCAGTCCAAGAAAAATACTCAACCCCATGTCTTGAGAGTTTTCTGCTTTTAATTATCATATGAAATGCTGCTTGTTTTGAAACCAATAGCATTCTTTGCAGGCTAGAATGCAGGTTATTTTTATTAGTTTATTATGCAAGCAGTGTCCTTGTTTATAGAAAAGCTGTGTATTTTAAAAATGTATTCTTTTAAATACCATGTTTACTACACTTCAAAAGCAAGCGCAGAGCGCCACAGTGTTCACGTGCCAGACTGAGAGGTAAGAAAACCTTCCTCTCCCCCCGCAGCAACCCAAGACCTTGGCAGCTCCTCTGATGCCTGCCCCAGCCCCACTGCTGGGTCCATGGGCACAGAGGCTGCCACAGCCTTGGGAAACAAAACAGAAAGCAGAGAGGGCCCCCAGCCCCACAGACCCTCAGTACCCAGCTGCCAAGGGGGGTTTAACAGGTCTGGACTGGCACCTCCCCTTGGCATTTTGGACCCTGGCCCCCTGTATGCTGGGACCCCCTGGGGATCTGGCCCCATCCTTCCCACGGTGCTGGGCTGTGGTGCCAAGATCTGCTTCTGTGGCCAAGGCAAAGCCAGGCCCTCGCTGGAGACCGCGCTTTATAGCATTAGCCATGACATCAAGTTTTCCTTGTTCTCACAGTCCCAGTTTTAATATAAAATCATTTTAATATAATTTAATTTAGCACAGTTTTAATGTAAAGCAGTTCTAAACCGAGATTACATAAACGAGGGCAAACCCAAGTGGCTGGTCCTGCGCCGACTCAGCCTGGCTGCCCTGCCGGAGCCCCGCGCTGCGCCCAAGCACCCTCCGGGCTGGAGGGGTAATTAAACCCCGGGCAGCTCGGCACTCAGCGTGGCCCGGACCCGCCGTGGCCCAGCTGCGCGGGTGTCTGTGCACGGCCACTGCCCGCAGCCGAGCCTGCCGGGGGCTCCGGGCGGGACACGGGGACGGGATAGGGTGGGACAAGAGCCTGCAGCGGAGCAGCGCTGGGGAGGCGGGTGGGGAGTGACGCGCAGCTCGTTCTCACACCATAGATTCATAGATTCATAGATATTAGGGGTTGGAAGGGACCTAGAAGATCATCTAGATCATCACTTCCCTCTGCAGCTCCTTCTCCCGGGAAGGAGCCTGACGAAGGTGGGGGACCCAGAGCCAGACGGCCTCGGCGGGTGGCAGGGCGGGACACGGGCAGGGAGCGCAGCTGAGGTGCTGCAGGGAGGGATCCTGACCCCGTCCTGCTCCGCAGAGCTCGGTCGCCCAGGGGCGCAGCGCCGGCCGGTCCCTGCCCCGAGCCGCGGGCTGTGGGAGCCTCTGCCCATCCTGCCTGGCGCTGCCTGCGGGGGCAGCTGCTGGGGCAACTGGGGTTCGGGACAGAGGCAGGTCCAGGAGGACAGGACAGTGCACATCTCTGCATGGGAGTGGGACCTGAGGAGCTCTGAGGGCTCATGGGGCACCCCAGGCTCTGCCCAGCTCTCGGTGCTGACAAACACATTCACCATCTGCACAGACCGCACAGCACCACGAGAAGAAGTAGAGAAGAAAAGCATTTCATACATACTTCGTCTTTGCCTCTTGCCCTTCACCACTTTGCTGCTGCCTGTTAGATCCATCGAGCTTAGAAAAACCGCCACCACAAACAGTCCAAGCTGCATAGTAACTCTCCAGCGCTGCAGCCCCTCCGTCGCAGGGTGGTCGGAGGAGCCTGTTCCACAGCTGGGGATCTCTGCTGCCGCTAAAACGTCTCGGGCGGGATCAGAGCTGAGAGTCTGTGCATGAAGCCTGGTACAGGACCATATCCACAAACTACATCAGCAGCAGTGAGCTTAGGTAGCAGGTAACATGGCTCTACCTTCATCCCCGTAAGGAGCGCAGGAGCTTGGCTCTAGTCCCATCTGGGGGCTCTGGCAGCCAGCGTTAGCTGCTCGCAGCTTCCAAGTGCACTCGCGGGAACTGCAAAGGAAGAGGAGAAGAGATTAACTCGGCTGTCGACATTGCTGCCGGAGCGGCTGGGCGAGCGCGGGAGCCGAGGGGTGAACCGGGGGAGCAGCACACAGGGGGTGCAGGCAGACAGCAGCACCCAGAGGGGCATCACCCTCCAAACTCATCCACAAGGCACTGTGTGGCTTAGTAAGTTAGCACACGTAGAAACGCCTAACGCAGCTTTGCCATCTGCCGCTGCGTACGGTTATAGCTGTAACTTGTTTAAAATAGTGCCAGTCCCCCTCGGCCGCCCCTCCTCGAGCAGCAGATGGCCTCTGAGGGCTGCCAAGCACACAAGATGTTTCCCATCAAGTGGGCACCTCTGGGGCTGGTCGTCGAGCCGAGCAGAAACTGAGCCTGCAGTCCCTAGCTGGAGACGGAGCTGTCTGGGGACGGGGCGGGATCGTCCCAAGAGCTGCCCGAAATGCCACATTTCTGCTCGGAGGGAATTTCCAAACCTCCCCGCTCCCATTCCCCGGAGCGACAGGGAAGGGTCAGTGCTGCCTGTGCGGGCAGAGGCAGCGCCAAGCGGGGCTGAGCGCAGGAGCTGCTCTGACTAGGGCTCACCAGCTCTTGCACAGCCCTGCCCACCTAAGAAGCCCAAAGTTCAGCGCGAGCATGGCCCAATGTGTGCGGCAGGACAGGGCAATGAGATGGCAATGCCAGGAGGACAGGCTGGGCAGCAAACCAATTGCTTTGCTTGAACTTCTTGGAGAGCAAAGGGAAGCCCAGCACAGTGAGAAATTGACTATTGTCAGCCCAGGGCACAGGGCCCTGGGCACATCCAGCCCAAGAGCCACCATGTGCCGTCCTTGCCCTGGACTGGTCAAGACCTTGCTGCCATTGCCTGTGCTGCCTAACTCTGTGGAGAAGCAGCACTGGCAGTACTGCTCTGGAGAAGTGTGCTGCTCCCACGGGACGTGACCCAGGAGCTGTTTTTCTGGGAGCCCTGTGGCTGCCATGCAGGAAGAGCAACCTTCGGGCTGCACCAAGAGCTCTGGCACTGCCAGGCAGGGCCACGCCATTCTCTGCAGCTGGGAGAGCAAAGCCCCACCAACAGCTGCCATTGTGTGGAACTAAAGGCAACAACATTCGGTCTGTGAAGCCAAATGAAACAGAAAATAGTTTTAATCCCTTTATAATAACTGCGCAATCGCCGGTGCCCCAAATGGCCAGTGACGACGGTGCTGGAACGAAGCCTGGCCGCAGCCTCGCACCCTGCCTGTGGGATGGATCTGTGGGAGACCTGAGGAGGGGCCCCTGGCCAGAGCAGCTCTCCTGCTCCAGCCCAGCTGGAGGGTGGTTATGGCTGTGGCAGCAAAATACTCAATCAGAGAGAGCTGCTCCGCAGTAGCAGCACCAGGCTGGCAGCATCTCGAGTCAACTGCTGCACGGAGCTGTGACCTGGGCACTGCACGTGCCCAGGCACCAAGGTGTGCCCTGGAGTGGGCACCTCACAGAAGCTTTGGCTCCTGTGTGCCGCTGAGGCCTGGAGGCCACCGGGCACTGCCAAGCGCTGCCGGCAGCCTCCCGCCCCGACGGCTCTGAACTCCGCACCGCGTCCTGGCTGCGACTCCGACGAGAGCTGCTGGGGCAGGAGCACAGTGCTCCCCATGTGCTTGTTGTTACAGCCCACAGCTCATCCGCAAGATTTTCAAATAAATAATTAGTCGCTTGTGTAAACACCAACTTGTTCTGCACTTCCAAGTCTGTTTGCTGCAAGCTGCTTTATAAACACTGTCAAGTGCTTAAGCTGGGCTGTTGGGAGTGTTTACCAGAGCAGAGCACTGTGCAGAGCGGGGATCCCCCGCAGCCCGGTGCCTCCCTCTGCTCCACGATCATGTGCAGGGATCTGGGCACAGCACCCAGCTGCCCTGTGCTGGGGGTGAGCAGCATGGGCATTCGGGCCAGGAGTGCCCCTCTGGACACATGGCACGGTGCAGGACGGCAGCTCATGGCACAGCTGGAGGACCCCCGAGATGCTCTCCGGTGTGAGTGGGGCAGCACTGGCTCAGCATGGCCCAACCTCACCCCATCTGAGTGCTGGAGGGAGCACGGTGCTGCCGTCCCGGTCTGCCTGCCCTGGTTTTAATTAGGGCGGCTTTTCAGGTGAAGCGCGTTTGCAGGAAGCACACACTGCACCCGCCCGCGTCCTGCCGTGTTTACACAACACTCACAGTTTAAGCAAAGTCTCGTCAGAGCAGGGACAGCAGCAGGGATATTCTTAGGGAGCAAACACAGCCCCAGCGTGCCAAGAGCCAGCGTGAAGCTCATGCCGCCAGCACAGACCCCATCCCTCAGGGCTCGTTCAGCGTGAGGGCAGGAAAGTGCCATGGGAAACCTTGAGGCCACAACACAAACCAGACAAGCACACACTTTTTCCTCCTTTCTTCCTTGCTTTCTAGCCCAAAGAGAGCCTGGGCCTCCAGCCATAGCTGCCCACTCAGCGCAGAAAAGCTGCTGGCATCCTGGATGCTGGAAGGCCAGCGCCAAGGTGGGGTCACTGGCACGGTTGCCCTGGTTCAAGACCTCCCTGTAAGCTCACAGTGTCTGCAGGGTTGCCCACCAGCAGAGGCTACAGCAGAAGGGCCGGGTTTCCAGCTCTTCCCACCCTCACCTCAGGACACAAATTATGATTCTTTCTGCTGTTGCAGCCATCAGTCAAGCTCAGGTTGCTGCAAACAATTTCCAGTCTAAACATTAGCAGGATTTATGCCATTATCCCATCGACAGGAAGAATTTGGGGTAACCTGAATTGCTCTGAATTCATTTATGGAGCGACCTGGCCCCAGCATCTGAGATGACAGTAAGCTTTGTTTGCAATTCAATCAGGATAAATTGGTCCTTGGGAGCTCCAATACAAACCAGAAAATGTAAACCATCCAGATAATTTACCATTAGTCCTCCTACACACAAGGTGAGAAAGACCAACATTATATCCCCAGGATATTCGAGACCTAATCCACAATAACTAAATTGCTGATATATTGCCTCTTGCTGAACGTGTCAGGCTATCCGTAATGTAAACGGGCTCTCCGAAGGTTTACTGAGTCTGGGAGAGAAGGACCAGATGCTCGTGCGAGAGCTGTAGGCAGGACAAGGTCCCATTACAGCAGCAGCAGTAATGAACTCCTGGGACCTGCCAGGTTGGCTGCCAACAGCCACCAGACATCAGCTACATGTGCAGGGGAATTTGGGTTTTCAGGTCCTGAAGCTGGATAGAGCCAGAGCAGGAGGATGGGGACAAAGCCCAGCAGGTACTGGAGGGGAGAGGAAGAAGACTACACAGGGTGGGAGATGAGCTCCTGCAGACTGGGACCAGCCATCCCTCCTGAGGGTGGCATAGTTCCCCAGCACCCACAGAAGCCCCTGGGCCAGCGTCCAGCAGTAGCAGAGGGGGATATGCTGGCACAGAACCCTGCACCCTGCATCAGGAGGCACTGCTGCCACCACAAGCCCCTTGCATCCTCCCCAGCCCAGCCCTGCCCTGAGCTGCTTGTGCAGAACCACTGAGCCTCAGCAGGTGGGATATTGCCAGCAGGAGAGGAGGCACCTTTCAAACATGCAGAAGCCCACACACGCGTTTATCTCTCCGTGTGCCTTGCCCTCCCTTGGCAAAAGTCTTCAGCAGGCAAAGCCTCCCCGAGACATCTGAAGCTCGCAGCCCCAGGTGTGGCTCTGTGTCTCCCCAGCCCGGCGAGGGAGCGGAGCCAGCGGGCTCCAAAGCACACATCGCCCCTTGCTCCCTGCCAGGAGACGCGGGTGTCAGGAACCAGCCCAGGGGAGGTGAGTGCCAGCTGGGCTGTGGAGGGAGAGCCTCACCCAGGCACGGTCAGGGACCGTCCTCGGCAGGCAGCAGCAAGGGAAAGAGCCAACGAGGTGAGCACCGAAGAGCAGCTCAGCACAGATGCTGCCTGCACCCACTGCCTGGGCACAGAAACCCTGCACCGGGAGGCAGAGGTTGTGGGCAAGGGCTGCAGGGGCACTACAAGCCAGGTTGCTGCAGGGCCAGCAACACCAAGCACCCCTTCTGCCCAGGCATCCTGGGCAGCTCGCTCAGCCCTGCGGCACTGTTATTCCTATTTCATAGGAACAGAGATGTGCCCGCAATGTCGGTGCTCCCCAAACCCAATGTCTCTGCTCTGCCAGCCCTGCAGCAGGACCGAGGCAGCATGGTGCTGCAGGCAGTAGCTTTGGGGCCCTCATGCCCTTGGGAAAGTCTCACTCATTGTCTTTCTGAGGGGTGTTTCCCTGTCAGCAAGGCAGAGTCGGTGCTAACGCTACAAGAGCAGTGCAGTGGAACCCTGCACAGAAGGTCCCAGGCATGCACAGTTCGGTCACTGCGACTGCCACAGGGTGTCTCACGCGCCTCCAGCCTGCAAACATCTCCGCACATGCACATGCAGAGCCACTTTGTTCTGCTTAATCCTTGAAGCAATAAAAGACGGCTGCATTAAGTCAAATTTCCGAACCAGAAGGTCTTCATTTGATATTATATCCCAGTGCCAAGTTCTGCAAAATCCCTAACCCATAAACTTCACTGAAAAAATAAAATAATAAAAGCCAATCTGGCAATAGAGTTCTCCACAGCATTGTTGAGGTCTGACTCCTTCCACCAGCTTCTGCTCTGCATTCCCCGGATCTGCAGAGCCATGCTGTGACCCGCTGGTGGGGAGCAGCTGGGGAGATGCTCCTGCCCATGGCCACCCCTCTGTCCCAGCCTGGCAGCTGGACAGAGCCTGGCAGCTCCTCGCTCCGGAGCCCGGCAGCCACAGCACTCTCCCCAGCAGCCTCCGTGCTGCTCCAGCCCCTGCGCTGTACAGCACCAGCTCCTCACCTGCCTTGTGCAGCACCCAGCACAGTAGCTGCTCCAAGCAATGCTGCGATTAATGGTGCCCCAGGCCTCTCTCCAGGAGCACTTGTGCTTCAGCATTGTAAAACATCAGGAAGTTTTTTAACAGGGGATTTCCATTACCCTCTTGCTAGCACAGAGTGGCAGCAATGCTGGTCTGGAAGAGAAAGGAGGAAGCAGCAAAGCCCTGGAGCGGGCTGCAGGCTCAGCGAGTGCTGCTTCTCCACAAAAACAGCAGCCTCTGAAAATGCACTGGAGACATCCTGGCAGGCACAGCTCTGGTACCGCAGACCGGGAAGCTGTGTGTGGATTTAGCTGCAGGCACTGAAAAAACAAACCTGTTTCTATTAGGTACAACTTCAGGTAGGTTTAAACCTCCTACAGGTTCTCTACGGAGCCTGCCATCGCCTGGAGTGGTTTGCAAGGAAGGACATCCTACAGCCAGCCCACACAACCTGGCTGCACACGAATGTGCGGGGAAGCTGCAGTCCCAGAGGAGCATCCTCGGAGAGAGGTTGGCGGTGAAACAGCTGAAAGGCTGTCTGTCTTTGCCAGGGAATCAGGCACTTCCATCCTCAGAGAGACAACAGGTTGCCCTTGTGTAGCCCCAGAGAAGGCGATTGCTGCTGGTCCCCACTTTCCCACTCCAGGGTCATCCCCAAAGGCCAGAGGAGGCTGACCTGGCCCCAGCTCTGGCATCCACTGCAGCCTCCTGGCTACATAGTGCAGGCAGAGAGGTGCTGGGCCAGCTCACATCTAGCTCGGGTGATGGAAACCTGGGGTTTATGCTCTGGTCTAGCACTGCCTGTGCACACCAGCATGGCCAGCTTATTTCAGCTGTGCTCAAGGGGTCACATCGATGTCTGTGGCCCCAGACTGAGTGCCCTGCACCCCCAGCTTGCTCCCTGACATGTCCCTCAGGGTGGTGCTGCTGCTCTCGCAGCAGCTGCACCAGGCCTGGGGAGCTGATCCAGCTGAAATGAGCCTTTTTTCCAGGGTGGTTTCCAGGCATGTTGTGGTGCCAAAATTCCCAGGCCCACAGTGCTGCCACTGTCCTCTCACCCAAGCTCTGTGGCCCTGGATCCACAGTGGGGATGAGGTGATGGGTCAGTCAGGACCTCACCTGCTCCAGGGTCACAGGTGGACTTTGGATAAAACCATTCAAACTGCAGAACACTCCAGGCAGGTGTTTCATTTAAGTCCTGAGTCCCCATGGGATCTCAGCATAAACCAGGTCACCACAAAGAACACTGTAAGCACTGAGCCAAGTTCACAAACCTTCAGGTAGCAGGGGTTTTTGCACTGGTACCTACTGACCTCTCTTCAGGAGAATGAAAGCTCCATGCCTGCTGTGCCATGAAACATTTGCTTCTGCCAGTATAACTCTATTTTAGTGCCTTTTACTGTAAGACACCCCTTCAAACCCAAACTGCATCACCTGAACTTCCCCATATCCATCTCCAGGGCCACTCAAGGGAATGCAATGCCTGAGCCTACAAGAAACCCCGGCTATCCAGGGATGATCATCTCCCAGTTTCCTGCACCCACATCTCACAGAACTCAGGCTGAGGCAGCACGGGGACCAGGAGGACACAGCCACATCCCTGCCTGCCTGCAGCTAGCGCCGAGCCCTGGCTACCCACCAGCTCAGCAGCTCGGCACCAAGATCCAGCAGCACTTCCCCTGCACATCAGCGTGGGGTAATAACACGGACGTCTAATTATTACCATGATTGCTGTTAACCATCTCCTCACCGATCCCCCACCCAAAACCCCAGGGAGCACGTACTTACCCCACGCTCTCCGGGTGCCTGCTGTGCCCCCATAGGTGCCGTTCTCTGCAGGAGGCTGAGTTAGGCACAGCCACGACAAAACTGAGACAGAAACTGCTTAACTGCCCCGTCCCCTCATTGCTCGGCTCGGGAAGCCAGTGGGAGAGCAGGCAGGGCACTGCAGCTCACTGCCTGCACTCAGCGTCTGCGCTGCCACCAGCGGGGCACTGGGGCTGGTCCAGTATCAGCAACAAGCTCCAGCGAACTGATTAATACAGCAACTAGTTCTCCATGTCCCCTGCCCGGGTGTGGGAAGGGACAGCAGTGGCAGGGGACAGCGCGCAGCAGCTCGGCTTCCCCGCAAAGCCCCACGCACCTAGGGGGTGGGGGAGACAGGGATCCCAACAGATCGTGCTGTGATTTCTCACAGCTTTCATTGTCTGAACTCATTATCCACATTGCACAAGGCAAACCCGCAAGTCGGATGCTGACAAGGCTTGCGTTCCTCATTAGCAGCCCACATTGCAAAAGCTTCATCTAAACAAACATGCATTCTGAAACCCTTACCTCTGACTTGTCACTCCCTCATCACTGTTGAAGGACTCTACTGGTTTCTCAGTTTTAAAATACTACAAGACCAACTACAAAAATCCTCGTTACCTCCAGAGACAGTGACATGCACGTTTCTGTCAAAAAAAATGAAAAATATATTCATGGCGAGTTCATGGAGAAGTCTGGTGCGTTTGGGTCTGGGTATTTTGTTCACTTGTTTTTAAAGCAGGTTTCTAACAGCTTCCCAGGTTTTGCGCAGAGGAACAAACTCTTCTATGATGTGCAGGATTTCAGCTCGTAAAGATCGCCCAGGCTAGTTCATACTCCATCAGCCCACGCTGCTCCCTGCGTATGCAAAGCAGAAAGTATGTGATCATATCAGAGCAATTTGCACATTAATAAATCCTGGTCTCAGTGCTGTAGACTCCATCCCCATCCACCGGGTAGGGGCTTTTTATTATTATTATTACCAGAGTATCCAGCTTTGTAAAGGCATCTAGTGCAAACTCCTGCATGAGGGAATTCCACCCCACTAGTACCACCTCCTAAGACAATATCCAGCCAAAATATTGTGACTGTTGCAAAACCCGGACTGGAGCTCCACAAAGGACCTTTCAGCGTTGCATCCAGAGCCAACGGGGTCTCAGTAAATTACTGCAGAGTGACACACCATCTAGCTGTCTTTGTAGTCTTTTTTATTTATGACAGTTAATTCGAGTTATTACTAACATTTCAGTGGTAACTGGCATATGAAGTCATCAGCTGTCACTGCCGCATCTGTTAATAAACATGTTAAATATTAAAAGCAGCTTATTATCCTCTGGAGGAGGGGAAGGCACTAAGGGGAAGAGCTCCAAAGCCCGGTTGTTTTTTGATCTGGCTGCACAGCAGGAGGAAGGGCTCATGCCCAGGAGAGCAGCGTGGCTGTGCCGGGGTACCTGCCCTCCCACCACACCTGAGCAGCCCAGGACCGCTCCTTCCCGTGCCATCCTCTCCTCACCGTGCCCTCTGCCTTAACTGGGCTGGCCGGGGGGACGTGGGACATACTCCTGCTTCACACCAGCATGCAGGGGAACACTGAGGCTGAGGCACCTACACTGAGATCCACAGAGCCTGGCAGGCTGAAGCAGGATCTGGCCTGGGCAGCATCCTCCTGCAGTCTGGTGCCATTCCAGCCCAGCTGCACTCGGCAGCCCCAGCCGGCTTGTTGCCCGCAGAGGGGGCAGAAGTGCCCCAGCCCAGGGGAGCCCAGGGGCAGATGCAGGGTCCCCATCACCCCCCATGCCCCCTGTGTCAGGTGCTCAGCCGGGCAGCTGGTGCACCGTGGCCACAGAGCTGCACTGGACCCCGCACCGGTGAGCAGAAGGAGATGCACTGAACACTCTATCTTCACCTCTCTCCTTTTGTGGGTCAGCTTCTCCACCATCAGAACACATTTCAGTATCGGTGTCAGGTGTAAGATCCACTCAAGAAAATATCACAGTTCTTCCATAAGGAGTAAAATTCTGTCTTAGCTTCCAAGTGCTCCTGGGGACATCACAGGACAATGTCCTGATGCACTTTGTTGCAGTGCTTACAAAATTCTCAAAGCAACGAGGGGCAGCAGCATCTTCACTTGATCCTCCCCAAGCTTTCAGGGCTCCTTGCTGGGAGCCAGGGGGCACGGGCTCTTCCAAAGGCTGTACCAGGCTCTACAGTGGCTCCTGAATCCCCCCAGGGGTCCCTTGCTGGGAGCCAGGGCAGGTCCCCTTCAATACTCTGCTGCCCACAAACCTCTGCTGAAGACAGGTCTCTGAGCATCCCCAGCAGTCGCTGGCACAAGCTCTGGAGCACTCTGTGGGATGGAGCTGGCAGCCCCAAGAAAGAGGAGTGCTGGGTAAAGGACATGGCATGGAGCAGTCCCCAAACATGCTGATGTTTGGAGAGTCTCATGGTCTCACACACTTGCAATCACCTCTGCTCTGCACAGTGCTCGTGGGGGGGACAGGTATGAACACAGATGCAAAATAATCCAAAACATGCAAGAAGGAAAATTTGACCACGGCGCACCTTTTCCTTTGAATTGTGCTTGTGTTAATGCACGTGTATAGAGGAGTTTTATTCATCCCGAATTTCCTTTGGCACCTTGTTAAATGTCCCTGGCTTCCTACTCATAAAGGGTATATCCTGAGACGATTGCTGGCTCACAGGAGCACGAGTGAGCATGGATTGAATATTGGGCAGATGCTGAGAAGTCACTGCTGCAAGTCTCCATATTAAAGGCCTTTTCTTTATATTTGGAGCTTTTTTTCACTTTCTATTCTAGGAAATACTGATGTACCATTAAATGTTACTCTGGGACAAAATCACTTATGACTGTAAGAGTGAAAAATCTAATGAACCAAAGACCTTGTACTTTCTGCTTGCATTGAATAGCCAAACCTTTGTCTTTCTAATCTCTCTCAGAGCACTGCAACTCCAGCTGACAGCTGTAGATCAAGTTTCAGTCTGGAGCAAATGTTTATAACTAAGCAATAAACCCTGAAGACAGAGCTCTGTAATGGAAATGCTGACAAACTCAGCTGCAAGAACCGGGCTACCGGACACGTCGATAATTAGTGAACGGAGCAGGATATCTGATGGAAGGCAAGGGAGACGTGCTTGCCAGCTCTTGAAGTTAGAAGGTATCATTGCAGAGAACAGTAAATCACACTAAATCCTGCCTTAACACCCTCCACAATAAATCCAGCATCAAGTCCCACATTTCTTTCCCTTCTGACAGGCAGCTAATTTACCGTTTTGGTTTTCTTTAGCTAATGGCTGTTGAGGCTGATCCTAAATTAATCCTAAACAGGCTGTTTCTCTCTTGTACAAAAGAACATGAAATTCCACATTTTAGCAGGGTAAAAACGCCAAGCAGCTCCAGATTGAAAGCAGAGCTGCTGACAGGAGATTTTCCCTGCCTCCCACAGAAGTCCTTGCTGAGCAGGTGCCCAGCAGCCTGGGCTCCTCCAACCAGGCCACGCCAGCACAGCAGCCCGGCAGGCGGTCATGGCACTCCTGGTGCCCTGGGAGCATCACCCATAGCCCACAGCATGCCCTTGGGAATGCACCGTGTGGCAAGGAGGCACTGGAGCACGGGAAAAGGGGAATCAGGATGTCCCCAGAGCAGGCAAAAACCTCCTGAATTCACCAGTTTTGGTCACATTAGGTGGAAAAACAAGTGTCAGGTCTAATCCTGCACTACAGGTATCACCCAGCCTGCCCATTTGGCTCCAGCCTTTCACCAGCCGGGCTCTGTGTCCTGCTCTGCACAGAGCTGAGGGGAGAGCCTCACTCCCCCATTTCTGCAAAGGAAACGCCAACCAGTGCATACAAGTTTTGATCTGGCACAGAGGGTGCATTACTCATCCCTGGTGCCTCATCAGCCTTTGATAATATCTCAGCATAAGCAAAAAGCAAAAAAGACGCTCGCCAAGAAAGTAGAAGGAAAGCAAGAACATCCTGAAGTTGTCTCTGACACTCCTAGCCTCGACCTGCGATGGGTTGCTTCTCTGCACCCTGCTTTGACATAGGTCTGCTTCTCAGAAGGCTTATCTCCTGAAGGATGATTGATAGCCTGGGCAATTGTTTTTAATAATATCTGAACACCTGCAGCCCTTGGTCCTCAGTAATACAGTTATCCCAAGTGCCTAACTTATTGCATAAACAACTGCTCTGGTTGCAAAGACAACTCTTGAGTTCCTGACACAGGCTGCTCAAGGCGCGCTGGGGGGTCAGGCACAGGGGCCCATGGGATCCTGCCTTCCGCAGGGAGATGCAACAGGGGAGTTGCCTGATAGGATCCTACAGGATCACCCAGGAGCACCTCTGCTCCTGAGCAGAGCGAGCGAGCCTGGGCTCTCAGCTGGGCAGGCTGCTGACTGCCCTTGCTTGGTGAGCATGGCACGGGCAGCAGGACCAGTGCCCGTGCGGAGAAGAGCATCTCCATCCCCAGAGAAGTCACCTCTTGGTGCTGAGCATCTGCCAGCTGCAAAGCCATGAAAACGTTTCCTGCTTAAAACTCTCAGTGGGTGAATGAAGAGGAAGATCTGCATACTCTGTCCTACCCCAGACATGGTAGTCCCAAGAGGGGGTCAAGAGGGGCCTGGCAGGACCAACAGGCACAGGGCAGGGAGGCAGAGCTGGTGCCTGACCCCGGGGAGCTACCTTGCTTTTCAGGATCTCCCTTCCACGCCTGCCAGGTTTTCTGACACGGCGCCGCGTGCAGCTGGACACTTCTCCCCTTCCCAAGGAGTGACGCTGTGCGCATGTTGGGAAACGCTCCTCTCTCGTCTGCTTCGAAGGCCCTTTTCCCCTGTTGTTTGAGGAATGCTGTTTGAATTAGCTCCACGGATTGCAAACAGACCCCGTTGTTTTCCTTTCCCAATGCAGGGAGGCTTCTGTTCTCTTTGGCCTGCTGGATTAACCAGGGGGCCTCACACACTGACCCCTCTGCAGCTCAGGGAAGCTAATTTAATCCCAATATTGTTACAGATCACAGCAGGACAGATCTCACAGATTCCTTGAAGCAAACCAGCGCTGAGCTCTGGCAGGGACAGCAGCACTGTGTTTGCAGAGGCAGGAGCTGCTACAATTTTTTTTCCATAAAATTTCCTTCGCATAGTTTCTGAGGCTGGGGAGGAGGGCAGTGCAACCTGGGCACAGGGGTCCCACTCAGGAACTGCCCCACCTGCATCCCCCAGCACCGCCTGGCATACAGGAGGGTCACTCTGGATCCCGGCGGAAAAGAAGACCGTGCACACTGGCATCTCCTCACTATTTCTTTCTCCTCATCATTTTTTTCCTTTGGTACCTGCCCACACGTGCCAGGTGAAGCCTCCACCCGGTGCTGCAGCACCAGAGCCTAATGCCCAGGGTGCCGCGGCTCCATCCCCGACCCCAGCCCAGCCGGGGCTGCCGCACCCCGGCCAGACCGGGGCTCCCTCTGCACTGCCCACACGGCCTTGGGCACTGCCCCACGCACAGCCCCACGCAGGCACTGTCCGCCGCTGTCCCTCTCCGACTTCACCAGTTCCCCGCCGTGCACAAGCCCAAGAGGCAGACGGGTTTGCAGGCACCTCTCCCGGGCAGCTCAGCAGCTGAGCTCCTCCCTTCCTCACACACCAGCCAGAGCCCCCTAAGGCCGGTCACAGCAAAACCATCCCCGAATATAGGCACCTCTACCTGCAGCCTTTTCTGTCCTGTAGTAAGTCCTGTGGGAAGTGTTCTGCGACCTGCTGCAGAGCCCAGAAAACGACATCCAGCAACTTCCCCGAGGAACAATCAACATAAATCTCACCTGTATTTTGCTGGAGAAGATCTGCCTCCTCATCCTGCCTGCAGCACCTCAGCTCTTCCTCCCCTTGCTCCCAGAACCCCACCTGAGATGCATCAGGCTGCAGTCAGCTGCTCCACAACCACAGCTGAAGCCGAGAGCCATCACGCAGAGCTAATCTATTGCCAAAGCACATCGTGCTTCTCTCTGGGGCTGGAGTAGGGTCTGCTCTGTGGGGCAGCATGTGAGGGGACAGCCAGCCCGAGGGTGTCCAGCCCCTGCGAGCAAGGCGGGCAGGGAGGTGCAGGAGCCCCCGTGGCTGGTGGGGGAAGCCCTGCCTCCCCCAGCACCGCTCAGGGGGCTTTGATGTTCGGGAAAAGTAAATTGCTTTGGGACGTTATTAAAGACAAGTTTAAATGATGACACACCACAGGGCTGGGACTTCCAGCGTTTCTTGTAACTTGGTCCAGAGCTGGAAGTGGAAGAGGCCACTGGCACAGCCAAGAGGACACGAAACTGCAAGCTTTTGCAGCAGGAGTGGCTCCATGAACAGTTTGTCCCTCTCCAGGCTTCTGTCCCCTCCCTCGTGACTCTGCTGCTGTTGTACCCAGCAGCATCAGGTCTGGAGCTGGTGCTGCCATGGGGCTGGGCTGGGCCCGCTTCCCTGGGAGGACCAGGCAGGGTCTGGGGAGCAGGGATGGGACACCTGAGGGACCCACAGCCCAAAGAGCCTGTCCTGGGAGGCTGGGCACAGGGATGGGAGCTGGGCATGCAGGCCGCTGCTCGAGCCCATCCTCCTCTCAGCCATGAGCAGCTCTTGAGAACATTCCTGCTGGATGACATTTCCCAAGGCATTGAGAAAAGAAAAAAAAAAGAAAAAAAAAAGCCACGACACTTTTTTCCCAATATAAATTCTTGCAACATTAAAAAAACCACACAATAGCTGTAAGCCCTGAAACGGCTGGGGGTAAAAAAGCTACAGCTTGACATGGAAATAGCACTACCATCCCCACCAACTGGTCAAATCCCAGATGTGAGGCATCATGTGTGACAAAACCCCAGAGAAAGGACACTGAGGAAGCTTGTAATTGTTGTGGGCTCCCATCAGTGCATGGGGGTGCAGGCTGGTGACCCTGGGAGTCCTGAGTCCCTCTGTCAGTAACCTGCAGCCCTGAGAGCAGAGAGCCATGGCCAGCTGGGCTGCCTCTGGGACCCACATGGGGCCCAGGGGTGTCTGGGGACAGGGTCAGCCTCTGGATCATCTCCTTGCTGCTCCAGCTTTGGCCTTGCAGAGAGCAGGCTGCCAGCGGGAGAGACCTGGAGGCCTTTTTGTGACCCTCGGATGGTTTTGGGACCCTGGGGCAGTTTGGGAACATCGTAGGCATGAGATGGAGGTTGCCACAGACCCACAAAGGGCCACAAGCTCTCATGCTGGTGCTCCAGATTGGACCGAAGGGGCACCGAAAGGTGCCCAGTGCCTGTCCCTGTGTCCCCACTAATTGTGGGCACACATGTACTGAGGACAGTCAGTCTGGGCCGGTGCACTGGGTGATGGCACTGCACTGAAACCAGCCTAGAAAAAACACTGAAAATAGGCTGGAGGGGATCCTTGTGCAGCAAAAGCTCCATAGCGATCTGAGCTGCAGTTTAAGTCTGTCCTATGTGACTGAGCTGCAGGAGCTGCGGGAGCTGTGGGAGCTGCGGGAACATGGGGAGCCAGCGTGGTTGCCTCTGCTGTTCCACCACATCTCCAGCAGAGCCGCAAGCTTTTCTGCTGTGGAGGGGACGTGTCTACATATTGTGTTTTAAACTATATAATTAATTGAATGCAGCACTCTGCAAGGAGATAATTCTGCCGAGGAACTTTGGGAATTGCCCTGACAGGGAGAGGAGCAGAGCCCAGCTCCGGCTCTGTGGGAGGCTGCAGCGGGAGGTCAGGGGTGGTGGAGGGAAGGTAGAGCAGGAGTCAGGCTCCCAGTGCTGGGGCAAGGGGAAGGAGGAGGCCGAGAAGGGAGGCTGAGAGGAAGATGAGGGAGTGAAAGGCAGGATGGCTGCCATGCAGTGCCAAGCGAACCCCAGTCACTGGTCCTGCAGCTCAGCAGGATGAAGACTGAGCAGAAGAACTGTGTCTGCTTTTCCCTCTCTCTCTTTCTGCCTTATTTTTCCCCTTTCCGTTTTTGGAAGTGTTCATCACTCAGGATCTCAAGGTGAGGCTGGCACTTACTGCACACATCATCCACTTTACATATCCGAGGCTGCATGGGAAGCATTTGCACATATTCTAAATATCTTCAAGATGACAGCATGAAGAATAGAATGGATCGAGCCTGGCTTTGGAAGATGGCAGAGTAGAAAACAATGATCCCGGGAGAGGACACTTCAGCCAGGCCTTTGCTGCATGCTCGTCCGGGCAGCACAGCCAAGTCCTGGCCTTCGCAGCACGACACGTGTGCGGGGAACACACGGCTGCTCCTTGCTCTGCTTCTTTGGTCCCTCAGGAGGATCTTAGGTTATACTGGACAAAGCTGCCCGTGACGGTTCCAGATGCAGCTCCAGAAAAATGCACATTAGAAGCTGTTTCTTGGAGATGCCTTTTCACTTACAAGAGGGAAGAATAATCATGTTCCCATGACTGTAATGTCGGCAAGAGAGCTACCACAGCCGTGACAGCCTTTCGTAGTGCCCCTGCTCTGGGAGCTTTGGGGTTTCATTTCCAATTAAGTTTTTCATATGGTAACATTCAGAGTTTTGATGGGAGATGAGACTACTTTTGTCTAAGAGAGAACATACTTTCACTGTTGCGCCTGGCCTGGGAATGAGTTCTCCACTATTAAAATGTAATTTAATTTATCTCCATGGATTTTGTGATGACTAGGATTTGTTCTAAGGAGACCTTTAAAGGAGAACTTTTGCATTATTAAATGTATGTGCTAGGAAGTTGAGTTCTGGCATCCTCTGATAACCAAATTTCTTTTCTATCCTCCACTATATCCATCATGATAAAAGCCCCTGCCAAAGCCCTAACTCAAGCCATGCTTCTGGCATGTGGTAAAACAAATCAGGAGAAAAAAAAAAAAAAAAAAAAAGAAAGAAACCCACAAGGTTCTATAGTCCAGTACTTTTTTTAATCAAAGTTTCAAGGATATTGATAGTTTACCTCATAAGGTAAACATTTGTAGCCTAGTTACTTTCCCAGGGTTAAACCAGAAACAAGTGGCCAGCTGAAACTGCAATTGGCTCGCTCTGACAGACTCCAGTCAGCTTCAAAATGAGTTTTCTTGAAAACCCCAGGGCTTTTACACGTGGAGTAATGGCCCTGGTACCTTCCAGGAGAGCTGCAGGATGATCTCCCATGCTGGGGACAAACCTGATGGACACCCAGCTCCTGCATGTCCCACCCTGGTGTGTGGCTGTGTCCTCGGGAAGCAGGGGATACAGCCCAAAAAGTGATGGAGGGGGCACCTCTTGTGCCAGCCACACCCTGGGGTCCTGGGCATAGCCCCAGGACCTCCATCCCAAACCTGAGGTGGGTGCACTGCAGCGATAGGCACAGAACATCCAGCTCTGCCAGCAGGTTTCTCCTGCCAGGTTGCACATGAAGGGACAGCCCGGGACAGGCAGCACAGCCCAGGCTGTCCCATTGGAGCAGGGCTTCAGTAAAGGGCTGTGGGAGTTTTGGGGTGTCCCACAGACTCTCCAGTGGCACTGCTTGTTCTGCCCTTGCAGGGCACCAGTCACTGCTAACCCCAAACCAAACCTGGCTGGGACTGGGAGCCGGCGGGCACAGGGCAGCCGGGGTCAGACCAGAGCGAGCCAGCTGGTCAGTGGGACACTGGTTGCACTTGGGCAGCCAGTGGTTAACAGCAGCATCCTCCTGTTCTGCCTTCTCCAAGCTGCATGCAGCAGCCTGGGGAACTGCAGCTCTCGGGGCTGTGTTTATTCTCCACTGGCTGCTGTGGGGATGAGGATGTTTCCATGCAGCCTTCCTCCTTGGCAGTCACAGGACTGCACACCAATTCCAGAGCGTGTTCACTGCGGGCTAACACATGGGAAAGATTCGGGGTTCAGCGACACCCAGCACCTAAAAATGCACCAACTGCTAGCCCCAGTGAGATCTCACCACCTCAGAGACTCCAGTCCTCCCCATTCTCCCAGACCCCGTCGTGTGAGGCAGCACAGGTCTCCCTGTTCCTGGTGATCTCCCTGGTGCTTGTCCCACAGGGCAGTGGAGCCAGCTGCTCACCGTGCTGGCACGCTGGGGCTCAGGGGAGCCAGCACAGAGATCTTTAACTTGGTTCAAGGCTCACAGTGCTACTGTGCTCTCCGTTAACAGTACGTGCAGAGTTTGAGGTTTCCTGTGTTCAGAGAGGAAGGTACTTCTTTTTAGAGTCTAATTTTATTGCTTCCCTGATGCATTAGCTTGTGGATGGGAGCCACAGCCAACCGTTCTGTGGAGAGAGCTCCCTTCCCTAAGAGCATCTCCAGGGCATAACAACGGCTCTGAAGCCAGGACAGAGCCAAGATGATTTCACCACCAAGGCTGGCATCACCCCCAGGACTCGGCGTGGTGCACGGCACCTTGTTGGCACAGCCGGCGTGCCCGCCTGGCGGGTCGCTGGGCTGGCGCAGGAGCACGACGTGCCTGTGCAGTCCTGGCTGCCGACTGCTGAAAGCTGCTGCTCTGCTTTGCATATAAGTCAAACCCTGTAAGCTACTGGTTACAGAGCCACTCGCTGTTTTAGAGGACTGAAGTGGGAGAAGGGAGAGAGCTGCCAGATCCCAGCTGGTCTCTGCTCCAGGAGCTGATGGAGGATTAGCCCAGCAGCATGTCTTTACAAATTGTCAGTTCCCAGAGTACACAAAACAAAGCTCTGAGGACTGAGTGTCTCAGCACAGAGGCAAAGGCAAATACTTTGAGAACCTGAGAGCGCCTTCCACCCAGACGTACAGATATGGGGACCCTGGATTCCTGGGGTCCTGCCTGTCCCACAGCAGCAGCAGCACTGGGGCTGGTGGCTCGGAGCAGATCCCTCCTGCTCGCAGCCCCACAGCCACCGGCTGAGCCCCTCCCTCCACAGGCTGGTGCTCCGCAAACCAGAGAGGATTTGCAAACTGACCACAGGTCCCTCCTGGCACGTCCTGGTGCAAGGAAGCCATCTGCCCTGGAGTATGGCAAGACTGCTGGAGTCCCTTCTCTGCCCCACACAGTCTCAGCCTTCTCTGTAAGCCGTCAGCCCCCGGGGGTTTGGGGTGGGCTGACACCCCTGTGGAGAGCCCACAGACAGGCCCAGAACTGCACCAAGTATGGTGCCAGGGGAAGCTGCCATGACCCTACTGCTACAGCCGTCCCAACTCAGCATCGTGTCCTGCCCCACATGGGGAAGGAGATACAGGGGCTGCACAGGCTCAGCTGCCTGTCCCCATTGCCCTCAGCTGACACCATGGCATGTCCTGCTCCCTGTACCATAGGACATAGAGATGTGCCAGGCACTCTCTCTGTTTAGCCATCTCTCCTGTTAAACATCACCCCAAATGCAGGACTGCAATCGTGCTGCTGGAAAACAAATGCATGCCAGGCTGTGGCAGGGCATGGGGAGAGACCTATTGCCCGCTGACTGCTACCCACTGCCTGCTGCCCGCTGCCCATTGCCCACTGTCTGCTGCCACTCTCCTGCGTGGGACCAGGGCCTCCCCGCCGGCTGCCCTGTCACACACGACGGCGGAGCTGGAAACTCTCGCTACCAGTTTCACGGGAACTTCCGACATTTCCAAAATTGTTTTCATTCTGGCTTGGAATGAAGACAAATATTTCAGAAATTTCCTGGATAACATAAAGTTTAAAATATTGTCAAATCTACAGTAGAAGTAGCAGGCTATCTTGCCTCTCGCATTAGGTCACACCATGCCAGCTCATGGCACACCGTGCAGAATTACAGGCGGCTTGTCACAAGGAGATGCAATGAAAAACACAAATACTGTCAACAAGGGAGGAGAAATGAAATGCTGAAATGAGAAATTCTCTAAAACGATTCTTTTTCCCCCCTTCGCACAAATTAATTCTCCATGGAAAACTGCTGGGGTTTTATAACAGAGCACGGTCTGGCCAAAGCAGCTCTCCCATTGTCCGGAGAAGAAGGAACACCCTGCCGGCGCTCCCCACCAGCCCCGGCCCGCCACGCAGCCCAGACGTGCGTCCCCTGCCCGCCATCTGCCCCTTATCTCGTTCCTTTCAAGCCGAGGGCACCGCGCTCCGGGGTCAGCCCGGCGCACCCCGGGCCCCGGCTGTCTGCCGGCGGAGATAAGGCCGGGATGGATAAAGCCGGGCGCTGGGGTTAGCGGCGGAGCGGCGTCTCGCTGGGGCGCGGAGGTCCCGGCTCTGCCCGGCGCCGAGGGGCCGTGGCTGGGGACGGCGCTTACCTTGGCTCAGCTCTGCCCGGCCGGGGCTGGCTCCTGGCCTCGCTGTGCCCGGTGCATCGCCCGCTCAGCGCCGGCGTCACTGCCCCACGCCGGGGCACTGCAGCGGGTGGACCTCGGGGCGCCGGCTGGCACCCATCCCCCTGTGTGCCCCGTGCCTCTCCAGAAAGGCACTGCTGGGAAGGAGCGCCGAAGCTCATGTCTCCGGCACTGTATCCACCCCTTCCCACCCTCTTGGGGTTCGGTCCTGCCAGTTCCATTTGTGGGCTGTCCTCACCACTTTGGGCCTTTCTACTGCTCCCCTTCTTGTGGCTCTGGATGTCACCACAGACACGCTTTTATGAGAGTGGGCTTGTGCAAGGCTTGTATAAAGTGTTCTCAGAAATACGAGGTCTTGTCATTTGTAAAACTAATAAAAATGTCCAATAATTTTTACAAGGGAAAAATGAGTCATTGGATGGCACATTTCTCATTACTGGCATTTTACAATTAAAATGAGCATCTATTGAATCAATCCAAAGCTCTTATTGTTAGCAGACACTAATAACTTCCTGAGCTATTGAAGATACTTTTTTTCTGAAGAAACATGACCCCTGACCACGACATTTCTCGTCGAGAGCAGTATCCAGCTGAGACCAGCTCTGCTCAGCTCCTGCTGGAGTGGTTTCAAACACATCCTGATGAGACTGGTGGCTAAAACTGGGTGGGAAATTGTTTTTAAGCCCTCAAAAATGTTCAAGATTTCAAAATTTTTCCCGCTCCATATGGGGATGAATCCAGAATTGTTCAACATTTTTACTAAAAAAAAAAAAAGATAAAAAAAAGAAAAACTCTTCATGGAAACCAGCTCTGGAACAGCCAATGGCCATCGGTCCTGCTGAGCTGGGCAGAGAAGGGGCTCCTGCCCGCCCTGACCCACTGGCAGCTTGGACCGCCACACTGGTGGCCAGCTTCTCCTCCCAGGGTGGGACACCCATCCCAGACCTCATGACCTTCTTTGGTGAAAAATGAATCCAGTGAAACTTTCCCAATTTCACTGTGGCAGTTGCGCTGGCTTGGCCAAGGGCTGGGCTGTGCCAGGCTTTGCTCTGCCCCACGCGGGAGCCAGACCAGCAAAGCAGGGTCATCACCACCTCCCATCTTTGGGAGACAGAGATTTTTGCAGTTGTTTGTGTTTTCAAAACCCACTTAGAAACTTCAGGACAGTGTAGGAAGGGCCTAATTTTCATCAGGCACTGAACGCATCTTCTGCTGTCTCTTGAAAATCAGCCTCCTTCCAGATGTCTCAGGATGGACCCTGCTAACCAGTCACCACCTGCTTTTGCAAATGGGCACCCAGGAAGAAAATGAGGAATGGTTTGAGAAAGGTCCAGTGAGATGATGTCCCACAGTGGCCTCAGGGTGCAGCTAGTGCTAAGAGTGTCTGAGTGCCCCCAGATAGTCCTTCTCTGCCCACAAGGGCTCATGAGATTAGTCTGAGAAGAGCCAGCTTGACTGCAGGACTCATTTCTCAAAGCTTCTCTAGATGAAGTAAAATGGATTAAAATGCAAAGCCCACATATCACCTTCAGCAGAGGTGTCCAGGGCCACATGCCCTCCCCCAAGACAGAGGGAGAAGCCCATGACACGGAAAAGAGGAGCCAAGTTCTGCAGAGGGAATACAGTGAGTCTCTGGATGAGAAGCCTGCTGTCACTTGTGGGGAGGCTCAGTCCCTATTTGTGTGATCAAACATGTGCAAAGCTGATGAAAAACTACCATGAAATCCCACTGCACAGCAGTAACAATAAGCAAGTGCTGGTTTCCACATGCTGAGTGCCCTGCCAAAGAGCTGGTGAGTACGGATCCTGCTGCGCTGCGGGGTCCAGATGCTGCTCTTGCCATTGTAGATCCTCCTCATGCAGGTCTGCAAGAGACACACTCCAATGCAGCTGCCTCTCCAAGACCCTGCTCAAGCCCTTTGCCAAAAATTAATGTCCAAAAAAACATCCACTTCACTTGTTCCTTGCTGAAAGATTCTTTCTCTGTGCTGAGCAGAGGACTGGAGCAGGCACTTGGTGTTTGCTGGTTGAAGAGCCAAAACTGGGCGCATCAGAATGATGCTGGGCTCTGTTCCCTGTGCTTCACACTCTCTCTGGATTCTCTCTCCTTCATCCCGATTTCTTTCTGGAGGGGATGGTTCTTTCTCTTGGGAAGGTGCCACAGGAGTGGGGATGTTGATGTAGGGCCCAGATGTTGGGGACAAGCAGATGAGGTTGTTTTCCATTCTCTGTTGTTGTGAAAAGGCTCCAGAGCTGGAGACACTTCCCACTTCTTTTCCTTTGCTACTGAACACAGGGGCTGGGATGACAATATGTATTGTAATTTATAAGCACTGTAAGACCCTCCTGGGACTTATGTGCATAAATCTTGTGTTTGCTTCAGCATTCTTCTTTGCTCTTGCATCCTTACAGCACAGCTTCTGCCTGTGCTGTATGTGTGAGAGACTGAGCACTGCAGAAACTGGAGTCCCGCTCCCAAGAGCACCATTCTGTGCTGCTGCCATGCTCCTCTCCTCCTGCTCCAAAGGGAGGGCCGTGGGAACCAGCTGCTAATCCAGGCTGTCCCAGCCAAGGTCCCGCTGCGCCTGCCAGGTGCCTGAGCGCAGTGCGCGCAGCGGGCACGGCCGACAGCCGGCAAGAAATGCCAAGAGCTTCCCTTTATGGCTCCGTATTTCCTGTTAAATTTTTATGGGATTTCCTCAGCATTCAGATTTATGAACAGGCTTGCCTGGCTTCCCAGGCCCGGGAGCCCAGCGCAGACAGCGGCCAGTCGCTGGCAAAGCCAGGTGGGGAGACCTGCTGCCAGGAGGGACCAAGGCTGGGGGTCTGTCTGTCTGCTGCCAAGAGGGACCAGGGCTGGGGGTCTGTCTCTCTGCTGCCAGGAGGAACTAGGGCTGGGGTTCTGTCTGTCTGCTGCCAGGAGGGACCAGGGCTGGGGGTCTGTCTCTCTGCTGCCAGGAGGGACCAGGGCTGGGGGTCTGTCTCTCTGCTGCCAAGAGGGACCAGGGCTGGGGGTCTCTGTCTCCCTGGTTGCCAAGGCAGCGGTTGCCCGTAGCCATAAGCGCGGGTGCCGCGGTCCCAGCCGGGGACAGGTCCCAGGCGCAAGCCTCAGCCCCCGGCTTCCGAAGGGCTGCCTTGTGCCTGGCCCTGCAGCGCATTCGGCGTCCCCGCCGCAGGGACTTATCGGCTGATGTCGCAGGATTTCCTCACCCCGCCGGGAGTGCACAATAGCGAGGACAGGCTGCTCCGCAGACACCCTAATCCCTTGGCGATTGTGCCGCGTTTCGGGGGGTGACAATAGTTCAATGAAGGTTTGCAAGGTTAGCAGGAACGTTAATCCTTACAGCAGAAAAATGTGACAATTATTTAATGCCATGGCTGGGAGCTTTTGTGCTGCCCGTAGTAACGTGTTTGTACTGGGCAATGTTTCATCCAGTGCCGAGGACAAGAGCTGCACGAGCTACCTGGGCGCTGGGCTGCGAGGCTGCCGGGGGTGCGAGGGGATCGGCGTCGGAGGCTGCAGCCGGTGCTGCCAGATGTCTGTGCAGCCTGGCTCCGCTTCTGCTTCGTCCCTTTGAATTTTCATACGAGCAAGGGAGTTTCTGCCATCATCCAATGAAAGCACAAACACGTACACAGCCAGAGCGCACATGGACTGCTTTTGGGAGCAGCAGAGTTTTCTATTGTCTGAATTCAATTTCCAGAAAATTGGGTGTCTCTTACAATTCAGAGATGCTGCAGAAGAAATGCAGCTGATGAGCTCCTGCTCGATGTGTCCGCGGCAGGACGGGGAACCGCGGGACAGCGCGGAGGGTACCCGCCTGCTGAACTGCCCCAGCGGGGAACAAGCTCTGAACCGGGTCCAGAGACCCGCAGACGAGGGGACAGGTGGCATGGGGGGGACAGGTAGAGAGAGACAGGACCCTCGGTCACCAGACAGCGATGCCAGGGCATGCGGTGTGACCATCTGAGCAGAGGGTGGGGAGATTGCCCCTTCCCTGCAGAGCAGCCGTGTCCTGTGGTCCCAGCACCCCCGGGGCAGGTCGACAGGGCGGGGAGCACCCTCCTGAGCGCCTGCAACATCTGCCAGGGGCTGGAGGAGATCTGCGGGTGCAATTGTGTCAGTGCAAATCTTGGCGGCTTCCCGCAGGACAGCCCTTCTGGCATTAGCATGTCGCTGGGAGGTGGAGGAATGAAACATTCTCGGCGCTGCCAGCCGGCTTGTGTGCCGAGAGCCGTGACAGCCATCCGGGGATTTCTCTGGCTGCAGGGACTGAGGGAAGGAAGGGATAAAGCACTGAAATCACAGGCGGGATCCCCCCCCGCTCACCCAGAGGCGGGCTCAGCACCACAGCACACCCCTGAACCTGCTCCCAGAGGCGCGGGTGAAAGTGCCGATGTGCTGTCCCCGCTTGACCCCGCACATGTCTTTGTGGCACACCAACAGCTGAAGGCAGCAGGGACAGACAGGTCTGCTGCCACCGTGACACTCTGGGCATGGCTGGGGACATAAGACCCTGCAGTGGTGCCTGGTGCTTCAGCATCTCAGCCTAGCCAGAGGCAAACACCTCCCCAGCTGTTCCCCATGTGATACCAGCAACCTTCAGCTCCTCCCTGCATGGCTGAGACATCAAACCAGCCACTCTGGAGAATAAGGATCTGCAGAAGGCAGCCCCGAAGCACCTGGAAGTCTCTTAAGAGGCTTGGGGTGGCGTTCCCTTCACCTGCCCCTTCCCTCCCTGCTGCTCCTGGCCACAACCATGCCCAGGGTATGCCAGACAGGGCAAGAGGCCAGCGAGCGCAGGGCAGCCTGTCACCGGGTGCTGGCTGTGAGCACCATCCTCCGTGGGCTGGCCATGCAGCCCGTTCACACGGCAGTGTGCATGCGTGTGCTCGCGTGTGCGTGTCTCCGTCATCGCTGCTCAGTCGATTTGAGGCACTGCAGGCAGAAAGTACAAATCTGTGTCTGATTAAAATGGCCCTTTGTAATATAACCTATATGAGCCTGCACTTAACACCCATCATCCTGAGGAAAGCCCAGGCTCTCTTCCAGCCAGTTGGGCTGCGTGCCTCCGGGGCAGATCTCCCAGGGACATGAGACTGCCGGGGCAGGAACTTGGATGTGTTTCTGTGTGGATTCTTCCCCCTTCTAGAGAGGCACAATGGGGCTTTGCATGAGTGATACAAACATGCCAGTTGTACTTAAGGTTGACAAATAATGTAAACCACACAATCTGGTTTGAGGGAAACGACTTCACCACAATTTATTTTAGTGCTTTAAACATCACGCCAAACTCTGTAGTGAATTGCTAAATTAATGCCGGGCTGCCATCTAAATAGACATCTTCAGATCACAAGCATGTTATAGGGGGAATGGTTTCCTTTGAAATGGTTCCCACAGCTTAAAGGCTGTGCAAAGAAAAAATGTGCCCAGGATTCAATTGCTGCCAACATGTGGTGGCCACATTTCTCTGCCTCTATTGGCCAAGATGCTCAGTAAAGCTGAGGAAGCATCATTTGAGGTGGATAGATAAACTGGTGATTGCAGAGAGACGAGGAATGTCATAAGCAGCTCAATCTGAGAAAAGGGATAAAGCAAAATAGCCTCAGTTCCAAGCTCTTAGCCTGGAAAAAAGTTCCTGCTCAGGAAGGCATCTTGTTGTCCCCATCATGTACTTTCTCAGTTGCCTGTGATGCATCAGAAAAGTTCAGTGAAAGCCCAGTGGATGTTTCTTCCACTCTTGGTTTTCCATCGGCATCTTGGCTGATGTAATCAGTATTGCTGCACTCCTCTGCTCCGCTCCCCTAGCTGCAGGGACCAAAGGGCAATTTCCACCCACTCACAGTGGTGTCCCAGATCTCGTAAGAGAAACGCCTGTCCGATCCACTCGGCCAGGGAAGCCAGGCTCTTGGGGCCACGGCTCACTCACTGGGGCCAGGAGAGTGCTCCTGAGAGGCACAGGGAATGAGAAGCTGGTTTAACACCTTCCTCATCCACAGGTCCAGTTACAGTGCAGTCTGGAGATCTGTGTTGTTGTGTTTGAGCAAGGGCTGCAGAGGATGCGCTGCAGCAATGTGGGGAGAAAGAAATCAGAGGTGACCCTGCCCCTGCCAGGGCAGCCAGGAAAGGGCAGGGGAGGGAGCTGGCAGTGGAAGGAGGGTCATGCCAAGTGAGTTGCAGCAGCTAAGGCCTTCCTGCCTCCTCACTGGCTGAGCCTTGGGTGGCTCCAGCTGTGGGGTTCCAGGAGTTCATGGGACTGGACCCTCACCCCAAATCACAGCCCAGGACTGCCCATACTGCTGTCAAGGGGGCAATGGGACCATGGCAGCTGCCCCCTCTGGCACAAAGGAGCCAGGGGGCAGTTGTGCCACGTGTGCTTCACATATGCACTTCAAACGCTGGAGATACGCTGGCAACCAGCAGCCAGGCTCTAGCAAGCACACTGCAGACAAAGGACAAGAAGACAAAGGAGAGGGAAGGGAGCTGTTACTTGGCCACCATTCCCACCGTTCCCACCCAGGCAAGTTGTTTCCCCATCACCAGCCTGAAATCCATCTTCCATGCTTTCGTGGCTCAGTCGCTCTTTCCCCTTATGGTTTCCTTCAGCTGAGCTGGAGGAAGAATAAAGAAATGTCTCTCTGGGCCTCAGCCTCTTACAAGGCTCATAAATATGTCTCTGCTTAAAAACTCAAGGATTAATTAACTCATGAGTACCTCCTAACCAAAGTTCTGGGAAAGAGCACCCTCCCGTACGGGATGCAGCTCATCTGCAGGAGGTTTCCCTGGGGCCTCTTCCCTGTCCACAGACGTCTGACCAGAATGGACCCAGGGCTGGGCAGTGCCCAGCAAATGGAACCCCAGCCCCGCACCACCATTGCACCCCGTCTGCACTGTGCCAGGCCCCTGGTGCCACAGGGCACCCGGGTGGCCATCAGCATCGGTCTCCCAGGCCATGGTGCTGTGTTGCCTTTGCAGTGTTTTCAATTAGAAGCTTGACAATACCCAGGCCCGGTGGTCTGTTCTGAATTTTGAGGGATGATGGTGCCACGGGAAAGTTTGGACTGAGGAGGGGGCTGGCACTCCAGGGGCATCCTGGGGTCTGGCTTCTGGGACACACCAGACACTGTCCCTGCTGTGCAATCCAGTCCCAACCCCATGTCACTTGCTGGCAGAGCGGGTGGGCTCTGCCGATGTTCCCCCCCATCCACACACACCGTCCCACCTTGGGTGGTACAGGCCGCATTGGTAGGTGACCCTTCTCCCAAGAGAGGGTGTGTGGGATCATGCTCTTAGCTCTCAGCTCCCTTCACGTTTGTGGCTCACTGAGGCCCTGGTCCCCTCTGAGGCACCTCCACCCCTGCACAGCAGCGGGTCTGCAACCCAACCGGCCCCAGGACCCCCCGTGGGCATAGGCGCCCTTGCTAGGGAGCCGGCCAGCTCGGAGGCTCGGCCGTGCCCAGTGCAGCCCCTGGGGAGGGAGGGTGTCTCCAGCAGCTGCCTGGTCCTTGGCACGGCACGGCGGCTCAGTAATGGACGGTCTCTGAAGAGCAGGGGCTGCCAGGAGCCACTCCTTCCTCAGTGGGTCTGTGCAGAGCTGGTACGAAACAAACAACTTTTGCAACATGTTTTGTTTTCCATCATTACATTTAAAAAGTCAATAAATTAAATCCATTTCACTGCTGCTTCGCTGTGTCAAGTGTAACCTGAGTGGTGTTCACAGGGCCGGCAGCGTGTGGTGCGGGGCCTCCTCCTGCCCGCCTGGCTCTGTCCGCGCGGCAGCGGCACAGCGACGGACTCCGAAAGCCACGCTGGACCTGTGCCCACCACCCGCACTGCCCTGCTCACTTCCAGGAGAGATCACCCCATCCTGCATGTCAGGAGGGCCAGGGCTCAAAGGGTTGGTGCTGGAGAGGGGCAGGAGGACCTGAAGTACCAAGGCTGAGCAGGGGCCATCTCTGACACACAACTGTGGTGAAGAGGATTGGGATGTCCCCTGGGGCTGGCACTGGGTCTCCTCCCTCTACTCCTACACCGCTTCACACCTTCTTCACCAGGTCTGCAGGGATGGTGCTGCCCAGTTCAGTGTGGGAAGGAGCAAGCTGCACACGTTCATCCCAGGGTTCTACATGTGTCTGTCCCGGGCTGCTGCATGGCACACAGGGCTGCTTCATGGGGCATCACCTGGAAAAGCACTGGCACTGGCAGAAGGTGCCCCCAGGAAACTGTTTACTGTAATGCAACGGTCTCCGTCAGTGAGGTTTTTGTCCTGTTCTCTCTCTGGGTGGAGGAGATGCCCTGGAAACAGTCCCTGTCCACAGGGCTGAAAGTATCTCACATGGCCAAGCTCTCCTTCTGCCAAGGGCAAATAAACTGCACACTCGTCTACTCACCACCACCTTCCCCAGCCCCTCAGGGCTGCCACATCCAGCCAGGACACCCCGTCCCAAACCAGCTCCTCCTTGCTGTGGCTCTCCAGACAATGGGGCTGCAGAGGCAGCTCTGCTGTCCCGGTGAGCAGCTCAGGGACTCTGGGAGCATGCCAAGGGCAGAGCCTCCCTGACTGGCAGCTCCAGATCCCCACAGAAATGTGGACGCGACTGTTTGCACTGGGAGCACCATCCAGAGGCCTGGATTTTCTCCTGTCTGTGAAGGCAGCTGTCTGCACCCGGGACAGACCTTGACTGCACTGGCATCACAAAGAACCCACTGATGTCATCTGAAGTGGAACTTGGCCCTCGGTGCGAGAGGACTCAGCGCTGCTTCCAGCTGGCCTCCTTGCCTCTTCTTGTGCTGACTTTGGGACATAATTAATTTGCTCTGTTGGAGGGGTAGTTTCCAGCTAAGCAGGGATCCTCTGGGTTTACCAGTTGGTGAAAGCAGTTTCCAAAGCACTGGGCACCCTTTCTTCTCAAGAGCTGGCTTGGAGAGGCAGCAGCAGCACCCCTGGGCTCCTGCCCATCACAAGGCCAAGCTTCTTTTTTGGACAAGCTCAACTGTTCAGATTTATCAGATATCTCAAGATACAACATGATTTCTCTACAAGTGGGCTGGCTGGCCTCAGAGAAGACCACGGTCTGGCTGCTGAAGGGACCCAGCTGCCCTAGACTTTGACACTAGCTCCCTGGTGCTGCTTTTGTCCACAGCAGCCACTGTGAACACAGACAGGAAGGTGGCCCATCCCCAGTGGCACCCTGAGCAGTGGAGCAGCACAAGCTGAGACACAACTTCTGTCCTCTGCCTCTGCAGTAACTGCAGCAAGGTTGCACAGTGCTGGGACCCGTGTTCCAGAGAGACCCTGTGCTTTCAGTGCTCCAGCCCCAGCTCTGGGAGCTGGAAGCTCAGTCACCGAGGGGTCACCTGGACCTGACAGTGTCTTGGTACCCAGGATTGGGCAGCCATTGTCCCTCTCCCACCTCTGCCCTGGTTACCTGCAGCAGTGTTTGGTGGGCTGACTGTCCCTCAGCCCACTGCACCCCCAGCCACGTGCTCACGGTCAGACCCGTGTGTGCTCCCCTCGGGTTCTGCTCCGAGCTGGCGGAGAAGAAGAAACATTTCAGCAAACTGTTTTACCAGAAAACATGCAAGTGACTTTTTTAATAATAACAACCAGATGAAAACAGTGTGGGCTTCAAAATCCAACCTCGGGAAACTTTGTGGTTCAGGGGATCTCTGACAGAAATACTCCTTCCACTGGGGGGAATGGACTCAGAAACACCAGCCCCTTCCCACGGTGCCCACAGTGCCCTTGCTGCTTGGCCCCCTCTGAGCAGCCGAGGTCCAGGGAGTGGGTGTCAGTGGGGCTACACTGGGATGCCTGGAATTCTGTTGCTGCACAAACTGTCTGTTCAGTGGCTCCTCTCTCCTGCCCTTTGCCAGTGGATCACGCAAGAGCCCCTGTGATCAGCGTGTTCATGGCTGTGGCTGCTCGAAAGGCCATCTCCTGTTACTGAAACGTAAATGTTGATGTTTGAGGAGGGGAGATGCTGATGGAAATGGAGCTGGCCCTGTTTGTTTGTTAAAGCAGCTATTTTAAACAAGTTCTGTTCACACAGCTTGCAATTCGGAAGGAAGTTTTTCCAGCCATAATATCCTAGCTCAGCGCTGGGCAGACAATGGTTCAGCAGTTGCCCGGGATTAGCGTGGTGAAATCACCCTGCACAGCCTGGGAAGAGCGTCTGGGAAAGGGCAGCAGTGGATTTTGTGCTGGGGAGGCTGGGGAGGGGCGGGAGCCACCTGGGGAGCTGGGGCGCAGGCACAGCACTGGCTTGGAGCAGCGCACTGCAAAACTGCCCTGCTGTGCTGGCCAAGGGCTTCAGGACAGCCCTCCCCTGGGTGCTCATCTCTGCACCCTGCTTTTTTCCCCAAGGAAAATGGTTAAATGCAAAACTGCAGCACTGCAGCCATGAGCAGAGCTGGGATGTGTGCATGGGGAGATGTGCCCCAGCCCTGCTACCTGAGCACACAGGGCACAAGGTCCTCTGGGAGCCGTTTCAGGCCATGCCTTGAGTGTGGCCACTCATCCAGCCCCACACTGCAGCTGCCTGGACACCGAGGGCAGCCAGCTCCACACTGCAGCTGCCTGGACACCGAGGGCAGCCAGCCCCACGCCGCGGCTGCCTGGCCACTGCCAGCCTGGCGTCACGGTCGCTGCTCCCTGGTGCGTTTACTTCGGGAAAGCAGACAGGGCTCTTGGAGGGTGGCAGAGGCGGCAATGCCAATTCCTTTATTCATTACAGCCTCATACACAAATAAAATCTTTACAAGCTTGCCTTGAGCTTTTAAAAATGCAGTTTAGGACGTGTCATTTGTATTGTCTGACTTCGGCTCCCTTGCACCATGGCTGATCTCAGAGGCAGTAAAACATTGCTTCCACGTAAAACCCAAATGAGTTTATTTTATTTGCTGGGGCAGGGCAAGGGAAGCACTTACCCAGCAGCTTCCTTGGCTCAGATGTGACACTCTGCCCTGGACAGGGTCACCCTGACTGCTGGGGACATCTCACTCCAAGTACCCCTTCAAATGCCCTGGGAGTCCCATGGGATGGGAGGCATGGAGCTGGCAGAGCTTCTGCAAATGCTGCAGATACATGGGCACCTGGACATGGGCTGACCCAGTTGGACCCCCACTCACTCCTGCCCACAGCAGCATTTCCCAGATAGCTCTGTCTGGTGCCTTGTCAGCACCCTGTTTCTGGGGGCCCCAGCCCCTTGAGGCAGCCCTGTGCCCAGCGACCCGCAGGGTGTTTTTGCAGAGGGCCATGGGGCAGAGGCTCCTGCCACCCCACTTGTTTCCTCTTGGGATGCCACAGAGAGTGGCTGTAGCACTGTCTGCGATGCTGCAAACATCAGAAGAAGATGTAGAAGATTAAAGTGAGTAAATCTCTGCCATTCCTTCGGCTGCTCTGTGAAAGCCAGGGTGTGAAAGCTCTGACTCCAGAGGTGCACATGGAAACGCTCCACTGGGGGAATTAATTACAGGAGCACTGGCCTGTAGCATGAAGATTTTTTCATTAAAGGCTCGGATGAAGCTTTCTGTTTCTTCTCCTTCTTGGTGAATCTTATTGTGATTAAATTAAAGGAATTCTTGTTAAAATGTTAATATCCTTCTAAGACTGTTTGTTGTTTTTCTCAGCTGCCTCTGGTCTCTTTAGAGCCTTTGCTGCCTTTTCCTAACGCTTTCCAGCTCTTCCTCCCTCTTCACACCGCCCTCCCTCCTTTTTTCCGAGGCAAACTGGAAAGTTACAGTTGTGGTTGACTGGTGGCTGCAGGCGGTGAGTCATGCCGAGGATCCCCACTCACAGCTCGTAAACAGGAGGGATAAACACATGCTCAAGCCCGGGGCTGCACCCAGGGGCCTGGCGATGGGATGGGATGAGGACAAGGATGGGGACAGGGATGGGACATGCCTCCCCGCTGCCCCCCATGCCTCCCCAGCACTCAGCACAAACCCAAGGCTG